>BJCG01001866.1:0-69453 GCA_005406145.1 Prunus yedoensis | reverse complement strand
AACTATGGATGGCAGAAGGTTTTTATATCATCGGCATCATGGAGTAATGGATGATGTATCATATAAGTGCTTAAGTGAGTTAGTGGGCAGGTGTATGGTTCAAGTTGGAAAACATGGTTCGAGTAAGAAAATCAAGACTTGTCATCTCCACGATCTTATGCGAGACTTATGCATGTTAAAGGCAAAAGAGGAAAACTTTCTCCATATTATCAATTATTCTGCAGTTGTGGAGATTATGCAACACCAAACAGTAGGAGTTCGAAGATTTGCCATCTATTTGGACGAAACTTTTGAGGCATATTGTCCGGGGAGAGATGAAAATTATGGACATGTTAGGTCTTTGTTATATTTGTCTACCATACTGCTACTGTAACTCAAAGGTATTGCGGTTACTATTAAGGGGCTTCACACTGCTTAGAGTGTTTTGAATTTGAAGGTATGGATGTTAGAAAGCTATCGGGTGAAATTGGGAATCTAGTGCACTTAAGGTTTTTAAGTGTTAAGGATAGTTATATTCGAGCGGTGCCATCATCTATAACAAATTTGGTATGTTTGCAAACTCTGGATTTACGTAGCAATTATAACTTTCTTAAAATTCCAAATCGAAACGTGTTTTCCAAGATGGAAAAATTGAGACATATATGCTTACCCCATATCACACTGCAAGAAACGTTTGTTATTTGCTACTGAGGTAGTCAATTTGCACACGGTAGTCAATATTGGTATTCAAGCATCTGATCTAGATGATTTTGTTAAACTAACCAACCTTAAAAAATTGGAGTTATCACATTTGAGGGAGGGGAAAAAAAGGAGAAAGGGACAAACATCATATTTAAGCATCTCCACTCTCTATCAGTGAGCTCTGCTTCTAAGGGTGTTGTACCATGGAACATAGTATAAGTTGTCCTAATTATACAAGCTGCGACTACTCGAGCATATCACAGAGTTACCGGAAGACCTCCTGTGCCTGAGTGGATTTGGTAATCTAAAGGACGACCACATAAAAGTATTTGAGAAGCTGCCAAGCTTGAGAATGCTTTTGCTAAAAGGGAATTTCCGGCATCCCTTGTTTGCTCAAGGGAGGCTTTCCATTTCTTAATTTCTTCTCTGGATTGGTTCAGTGAATTCAAAGAATGGAAGGTGGAGAAAGGTGCCATGCCTAGTCTCTGCAGATTGCAAATTGGGCGTTACTTAGCTTTGGAGGCAGTTCCTGATGGACTTCAATATATTACTACCCTCAAGGAAAACCATTGATTGGATGCCTTCTGAATTCTGTAGCAGGCTTCAGGAAGGAGGAGAGGATTTTTACAAAATCCAACATGTACAGTCTATTATTATAACAAATATTTGGGAAAAAAAATTCATAATAAAATGGAAGGTGGAGAAAGGAACCATGCCTAGTCACTGCAGATTGCACATTGTGTTTTGCGTAGGATTGGAGGCAGTTCCAAATGGGCTCCAATATATTACTACCCTCAAGGAATTAACAATCAAATGATGCCTTATGAATTCTTTAGCCGGCTTGGGGAAAGAGGAGAGGATTTTACACAATCCAACATGTGCAGTCTTTTATTAAAAGCAATATTTTTTCGGATAAATGGTATGCTAACTTTTGGTTTTTCTTTCTGTTTTTCTCTTTTATTATTTATTATTTCAGGGGAAAAAGAAGTAATTGTTGTCTCCTCCTTCCAGTTGAACGGAAAACTTGAAGGGAAAAAATAGTTGGGGGCCAAGCAACAGCTAAATGAGTTGGGTGAATAAGTTTGTTTCTTTTAATGAGTAGTAGGTGAAAAGTGTGTTTTTATTAAAGTAGTAGTATTTCTATTTTATTTTAGTATATGGTTTGTGATGATGCCTGCACTTGCTTAGAGTTCGGAAATTTGAAGGTATGGATGTTAGAAAGCTTACCGGGGGAAATTGGAATCTAGTGCACTAAGGTTTTAAGTGTTAAGGATAGTTATATTCGAGCAATGCCATCATCTATGACAAATTTGGCATGTTTGCAGACTCTGGATTTACATAGCAATTATAACTTTCTTAAAATTCCAAATCGAAACGTGTTTTCCAAGATGGAAAATTGAGACATATATACTTACCCCCATATCACACTGCAAGAAAGAAACGTCTGTTTATTTGCTACTGAGGCAGTCAATTTGCACACGGTAGTCAATATTTGTATTCAGCATCTGATCTATATGATTTTGTTAAACTAACCAACCTTAGAAAATTGGGAGTTATCAACATTTGACGGAGGGGAAAGAAAGGAGAAAGGGACAAACATCATATTTGAGCATCTCCACTCTCTGTCGGTGAGCTCTGCTATGAGGCTGTACCATGGAATATCGTATTAAGCTGTCCTAATATATACAAGCTACGACAATGCGGAGAAATCACAGAGTTACCAGAAGACCTCCAAGCTAGGCCTCATCATTTGGCCCGCGGGCTCATGGGCCTATAGGGGCCTGCCCGGCCCATCGAAAAAAAGCCCGACCGGCCCGTTATGGGTTTTTGAGAGGGCCCGGCCTGCTTGGGCTTAGGCTGGGCTTGGGCTGGGCTTGGGCTTGGGTGTTTGAAGCCCGGCCTGGCCCATAGGCTTGGCCCGATTAAGCCCATGAAAGCCCGACCCGGCCCGTTAAGCCCGCATTGATATATAATTATGTATAAATAAGGGTTTAGGATTAGGATTACATCACTTGAACGACAAATCCCCCTTTTTCGTTTTTTATTTTTGTGTGTTACTTGTTTGAAAAATTGTGTTTCTATTGAATTCTACTCATTCCTAGTTTATAATGGGATGATTAGCACATTTTTGTGTCATTTATTAATACAAAAATTATATATATATATATATATATATATATATATATATATAATAAGACGAACAATATATCATATCACCAAACATAATCATACCACCAACTATAATCAAACTTTTCTTTAACACATCACCAAACATTTACATATTTATTCATACCATCGTTAAAAAAAAAAAATTACACTTATTATTTTTAGGCCCATTTCGGCCCGGCCCAGCCCGATGAGCTTGGGCTTTGAATTTTCTAAAAAATCTCAATCCGGCCCAGCCTGATATTTTCTCTCTCCTCTTCAAAGCCCGGCCCGGCCTAGCCCAAGCCCATTAAATTTGGGCCGAGCTAGCCCGGCCCGGCCCATTGACGAGCCCTACTCCAAGCTAACACTAATTGGAATTGGTAATCTCAAGGATGACCACATAAAAGTATTAGAGAAGCTGCCAAGCTTGAGAATGCTTTTTGCTAAAGAAGGGGATTTTCTAGGACCTCTTGTTTGCTCAAAAGGAGGCTTTCCATTACTCAATTTCTTTCTCTTATTGACTTGGAGGACTTAATAGAATGGAAGGTGCAGAAAGGAGCCATGCCTAGTCTCTGTAGATTGCACATTTGCGATTGCCAAAAGTTGGAGGCAGTTCCAGATGGGCTCCAATATATTACTACATCCAAGGAATTCACCATCGATTGGATGCATTCTGAATTCTGTAGTAGGCTTCGGGAAGGAGGAGAGGATTTTTACAAAATCCAACATGTGCAGTCTGTTATTAAAACAAATATTTTACCAAACCATCCGAGATAAATGGTATGCTAAATTTTGTTTTTCTCTTTTATTATTTATTTTTTCAAGGGAAAAGAAGTAATTGTTTGTCTCCTCTTTCCAGTTGAAGGAAAAACTTGAAGGGAAAAAGAGTTGGGGGCGGAGCAACATCAAAAAGAGTTGGGTGAAAAGTATGTTCCTTTTTTAATGAGTAGTAGGTGAAAAGTGTGTTTCATTAAAGTAGTAGTATTTCTAATTTATTTTAGTATATGGGATGTGATGATTGCCTGCACTTGTTTATGTATATATATTTTTCATATAAAGAGTTTGTTAATGTATGATTTTTGCTTATATTCTTTTGGCTTCCCTTGACATTTTTGTAATAGGACTTTTATATGTATTTATCAAGCTCAAGGATAGATTAAGATTAGCATCTCTAAGTGTTCTTAAATCTCATCTATCCTATGGAGGTTCAAGCAATTTGACAAAGGTAAATCATGCATTGCATATCATGCATTAAAACTGTTTTCATAAAAGATGACTAGTCATCTTTGCTCAGTGCGATTTCCAGCTGGTTAGCCATCTGTTTTGTCCTATTCTATTTTCTCTCTCTGCTGCCATGTGTCAGTCTGACCTAAGGGATTCCTTTGTCTGTAAAAGCAAGAAAATCCCTCATTTGGTAGCCGTCTCTTTTGCGTGGTAGTTTTGGAAAGATTGACTTGCTATCTTTCTCTTCTTCTTCCTCAAGAGTAAACCATATATTTCATGAATGAGTTTTTCTAATTGATTTCTTTTTGAAAAACTGCTTTTGAAATATGAATCTGCATCTAGCTATTTAATCATTATCTCATATAGATCTAGATCGGATTCGTGACTGATTTCTTCAAGAGTATGGTTTCTTGAAGAAATTGGTCTTTTCTCCCTTGAATCCAAAGTTTGGTTTCGGTTTGTGTTGGAGCTTGCAAGCTAGTGCCATGGGATGATCGAGCTGGAAAAGGAGCTGCCATTGCCATGAAGAACTGAGCTTCAAGCTTTGCTAAGTTGGAGAAGAAGATTGCACAAAGGAGGTAAAGCTCATCTTCCTAAATAGATCTAGGTTTTGCTTGAACTTGCTTGTATTCCTTTGTAAGAATCTTTTTCTACTTAGTGGATTGCCTAGTCGGTTGATGACTCCCAGTTTTTCCCAATGGTGGGTTTCTGGGTAAACAAACCTGTTTTGCATATCTGTAAATTTATCTGGGTTTCTGTTCTTGGTGGTTGACTAGTCATCTATATCTGCTGTTTGCTGTTTACTTGATATTGATGACTTCACACACTTTCACCATAGTTGTTGCTAGCACAGGGGATGCCTAGATTGATGGATCCTTCTGAGTGCCTAGGTTGTCACTAGTAATCTTCTAGGACTGCAGGTACTTTGTGACATACTCTGTGTGTTCTCTTGATTGTAGAGTTTGTTGTGAGTTGTTTGTTTAGTTAAATTTACCCCTCGTCACCTAAGTATCAATTTCAGAGTTCATTTTTGTGTCTCATTTTCCCGGCAATCAATTCCACATTTACTTGTATAACACGAGCGAGCCTCTTATTATGTTAAATAAATTTAAAACCAATTTGAATTGGAACTACTCTAGTAGTTGCAGTCTATTTTCGAATACATTACACTTATCACCAATTGTTTCTTGTTTTAGAAACAGCAATAAACAACCGTATCTATTTATTATACACTTACAAAGGGCCGTTGATAACCCTTAAGCATTTCAAGTTTTATTTTTAATTAATTCTAGACAAGAAACATTAATAATAGCAAGCAAGGAAGATGGAATAAACTTCATATCAAAACTAAGAACAATTTACATTAATCTTTTCTTTTTGTTTTAGGTTTTTGCATTCATTCTCCCTTCACCTCTATCTCTCATCTTTCGCAAAATAAAAGTTCAATAAAATCCTTCCATCTTTAACAACAAAATGAAAATTGAAACAAAGAAACAAAAGTATTACCGCTTGAGCCCAATGTCTACACAAAAGAAATATTTATATATTAGGTTGGGACAACTAAAGCTGTAGAAATTAAAGTTCTAGGAAGGATAAAAGGGTCAGGGCTGGGTTACAAATATTATGGCAATTAAAAAGCACAAAGCTACAGGAAATATTAGGCAGTAACCATGTGGAACACAAGGAATCTTAAACAGGGGCAAAGAACATAGTTAACAAGTGAAGCAGTCAATTCTTTCCCGTGCCAGAAACAAATTATGCCGATCAAATTTTCCTTTCGTTACCTACTAGCAAGGTATGTGCCGGTAGCATATAACAATCTTCAATTTAGTTTCAGGAAGCAAAAGACCTGAGATTTCAATGCATTTTCAATTTCATTGCTATGAACTCTAACGATGAACCATTTGGTCTCGGCATTGGGTTCGATCTCGATTGATAGACCCAAAACCCCGACAAAAGCTTTTTGAAGACGACTGCTTAGCTAGGCTTTGGGCTAGGTGACCAGCCACATGAAAAAAAGGGGGACAAAAATGTACCAAAAAGTAAAAATCGGGGAATTCGGTAGTTTCCGATTTTTCTACTTTTCTTTTTAAAATATTTGATTTGCAAAGTGAGAGAAGGGGAAAGAGAAAGAGAAAATAATATATTTGAGATTAGCCAAAATAAAGAACATTGCAACCTATTTTAAATTTGAGTTAATAATACTAGGGACAACTCTATTTCATATTGCAACCTATTTTTCAATAAAATTTAAAAGTAAGTGGGTATATAATTAGGATATAGTAGTTGTAATATCTGAAGAACTCAAAAAATAATAATAACAAGAACCCAAATAAGTTTGCTTCCACGACTTCAATTTAGCTAAAAATCATGCAAGGCTACTTGAAAGATGCAGACGCAAGACAGGGACGCAATGAAGTAATACGCATTCGTTTACAATACACTTAACACATATTTATTATACACATACAATCTATCCATTTATGCATATACGAAGGTAATCAACCATTTGAACCACAAAAACGGTCATTGATAACGCTTAAGCCTTTCAAGTTTTGTTTTTAATTAATTCTATAGAGAAGAAACATTAATGATAGCAAGGAAGATAGAATAAAACGTAGTATATTGAATAATCCACAATTTAAGTTCTCACATGGGGGACGGCCCTGATTCTATGCTACGTTGCATCTGTTATATTGTTAGAGAATTGGTTGTGACCGTTAGAGAGTAAGTTAAACAGTTATTAAGCTGTTATGCAGTTAAAGTTGAGAAGGTTAGTTGCATCTAAAATATTGATAATATTGATGAAATATCAATGATATTATTGTTTTTTCAGGTTACGGATATTTCGGAACGTATCCATACACATATCGATAATATTGGAAAATATCGATGTCGATAATTTCAATCACACTTCAGCAATATTTTGTCAAAATATCGCTATAATATCGGAAATATCAATGTAACGGAAAATATGAAAAAAAAAAAAAAAAAAACACACACACAAAGCACACACGCAAAGGGGATTCGAACCCCTGCCATTTCTCTCCTCCAACGCATTAACCACCATGTTGCTTATGTTTTTGTGATAATACGCAAAATGGTACTCTATGTGGCACTAAGTCACTCATGTATTATGAAATGTATAAAGTGTAAAATATTATAGTAAATCATTATATATAAATAATTATGTTGCGTTTAATTTTCTTTCATTAATTACTATATATTTTCTACACTCACAGTATTTTTCAGCTCGCTATATAATCAATTTAAATCAGTTAAACTCATCATGCAATACATTTCCTTCCAATTTTTTATGATAAACTAATACATAATTGACCAAATAAAACATCCTCCAAAGTTTCAATAAAAATTTCCAATTTTTTCTTACAATTTCCTTGGTTTTTATTCAATTTGTATATGTATCGATAATATCATGATATTTCCATCAAAATTTTTGTATTTTTAAATTATTAATATTTCTGATATCATCGATATTATAAACCTTGGTTGCATCTGAGCTAAAGCATGTACTATATATAAACGGACTTCTCCTGTGGTAAGATTGTTTCAATCCACTAAAGCAAGTGCTATATGGGAAAAGAGAGAGACAGGGGTATTTGTGGAAACATGTATTTCCCACCCAATAGAATAATTAAACGTGTATATGAATGGTACCGAAAGGACATGTATGTCCTCTGCTGATGTCTGATGTGAAGTGCGAAATGAGATCCACATCTTTCTTTTCTTTACAGCCTTGTCAATAACTGTCCAAATGGATGAGGACCACATCTTTCTTTCTTTAGAGCCTTGTCAATAGCTGTCGTTTGTTAGTACTACACTAGCACTCGTATGGGCCATTGACACATGGTTTCTTCTGCTTTTTCCTTTTCGCATTAACTGAGTACATCTGTTCTATTCAGAAGGGTCCACAACAATACTTTATGTCATCTTATTTATTTTACAAATAACACAGTAAACAAGAATGAGTAAACATTGAATGATCACTTATAAAATGAACTTTTTTTACTCTAAAAATGAACGGTAGATGAATTGATAAAATAGGCTCAATTGAGTTGTTATTGCCGTATTGATTTACTAACTGATTAGTAGTGCTTGAGCGCCCTCATGCTTCATTCAAGCGAGTTGAGAAAAACAGCAGTAGACACAACTTTCATAAGAACATCTGCTAGCTAATACTTGAATAATATGAACGAAAAAGAAATAATCTCAGCAATAGAATAATTAAACGTGTATATGAAGTGGTACCCCGAAAGTAAATGCATGTCCTCTGAGTCTCTTCTTGGTTCACCTTTGAAACGACATGCATGGGAAATACACAGTTAATCGCTCCCAGCGGAAGGAAATCTCCTCCCTTGCAACAACCCAAGATTCGTCCCAAAAAACAAATAAAAACCCAGACTCGAGTCCTGACACCAAATTTCAATATTACTAGGGGCATTGACAAATCAGTCCAGATTCTGAAAAAGTGGAAAAATGAGTCCACATACGCAATGAGTCTTGTCTGTCAGCATTACATATGCACCCTATTTATATCAATGCCACTGGGTAAATATACAAACAAACGCTGTCATATTCTTCTCCTTTATGAGATATTTAGATATGCATTTTCTTAGTACTAGTGTTATAGATAAATACTATATCATTTAATTTTTATAAATAAATTTAAAAATTAACCGCTAGTTCAATTAAATTTAAATTTAATTATTAAATTACTTTGATTCCTATTAAGTGTTTTAGATTTCTTTATGAGATTTTGGGTTTGAACTTATTTTAATAAATCAATGGCAATTTGTCATTTATAAAAGTTTGAAGTCTCTTTGTTATGTTGTAAATGAGCTTTGAGTATGTTTCTAAAGTCCATTTCATATCGGGTTTGTTTATAATTTGGGGCCCCTATATTAGGCATAATGATGAAACTCCCTTTCTATTTTCAAATTTTTTTGGGCAAAGCTGTTATAATAATAATTTACTTAAATTAGTGATCAAACTTAATTTCACATACATGAGGGTGCTGGGCATATATAAACTTTTTCGTGGCATATTATTTTGCTTAAATTATTTTCACTTTTTGTAGCAAAATATATTTATTTCACTTTCTTTATTTATATTGTTTTGTTCTAACGAATTCATTTGAAACATTTTGGCCTTCAACATGTATTATGTGGAGTGTCACTTTTTCCTGTTATATATATTTTATTGCTTAGTAACATCGATAGATAATTAAACATGATACTCATACAAATTCCTTTTATCTTTTTGTTTATGTACATGCACAAAATTAATATTCCAAAAAAAAAACACAAAGCTCAAAGAAAACAAATTGCATCTGCTCCAATGCACAAAATTAATCATTTATGAGCATTTAAACAATGTGGTGGCTAAGGATGACACACCCATTTTCCCAAAATAAAATGGTAAAGAGATAAAGAATTTGTACAACTTGCATGAATGAATGTGACTTGTGTGGCTCTTGAGTAATTCTATGAGATAAGGTCTGGCTGCTTTTCAAAGCTGGCATAGAATACTTTTCAAACATGTCAGTGACTGGTGGAAAGATCAGAATAATTATGGGACACGGCATGGCGGAGACTTGGTTGACCGCACTTCATATATGAACGGAACTGAGACTTCTCCATTGGTAAGATTATTTTATCAATCTGAAAAAACAGAAGAAAAAAGAAAAGCTGCTAATATGGCCGAAGCTGTTGTTTCAATAGTGCTCGAAGGGCTCAGCAACCCTATCATTCAGGAATTGAAATCCTTGAAAAAGGTTCTGTAAATTATAGGAAGTTGAAAGACTCTTTTTTATGTTGTAAATGGGTACGTTTTTAAAGTCCATTCTGTAAATTATGATATTGTTATTAGTGTTTGGCGCGTGAATTAATTAAAAGGCGAAAGCATTCAACCACTTTTTGACTAAAAGAAAGCAACATGCCATTATTTGCTCAGCAGAGCAAAGGTCTGTGGATCATGCCGTGTAGAAATTACATCACTGCCAAAAACACATCATCACATGCTTTGGTTTCACTTGTCTTTCCTCCAAGTTCCTCCAAGGTGAAAATAGTAATTGTATTGCATTATTATTATTAAGGCTTTAATATATTTATACACTTGTCGGTTGTAAATTGTCCAAATATGCAATAAAGGGGCGTTGGGTAGCATGGAAATGAATTGGTAGGAAGTTGGGTTCTTGGTAGTATGGTCATATGGTAGATTTTGTATATGGGTTATAATATAGGTGAATGATATAGTTTATTTTCCCAATTTTTAGAGAATCAAATCAATAAATTTTTTTATAACATGTGATAAGATATACTACGTGACCGTACTACTGTAATATTCCATAACCACTTCCTCATACAATAGAGTTTTTATAACATTTTCTCCTTTTATTATAAACCCATTTTGAATTTCTGAACAACCAAAAAATATCGACAAAAGCTAAAGCACTCTAAACACATCGACAAAAGTTATAGAACAAACAAGGATGACAACCCTTTTCCCAAATAAAATGGTAAAGAGAGAAATATTTGTACAAATTGCATGAGGCTTCAATATTCATGAAAGTGAGAATAATGCTATGAGGAATGCTAGCAACCTTCTCCTTTGAACTTTCTCCCTTTCCTCATGACATGTGTCCATTTCCTTACACTTAAAACAATGTAACTAATGCATCAAACAAGTTAACATTTTTTTTCCAAGTTTACCCTTATTAAATGTTTTGTCCTTCAATTTGTTCAAAACAATTTTACAACTCTCTTACCACATGTAAAAAATTAAATAATAAAAAAGTCAGTTTTAAAAAAGAAAATGTCTATTTTTTTCATAGATAAAAATTCTATTTTTTTAAACACAAAAAATGACCTAAAAAAAACACTCAATAGAAAGATAACGTTTTTAGAAAGAAAAAAGAATTCCTTCAAAGGAAGTCATTAATTGTATTTTTTTTAAACTACTAAAAAAAGTTAAAGAGCATTTCAGTAACACTAAAAATATTATTAAAAAAACCCCAAATAATCATATTCGAAGGGAAGTTCATAGTTTTATTTATATTTATTTATATCCCTTACTGCTTTGGAGTCTGATTATTGAAAGAAAAAAAAAAATCCTAAAATTCAACCATACCAAAATTTCGATTTAAACTAATCTCTACTTACTCCCTTTTGAGTCTTCAAAAAACAAAGAATAAAACTAACGTTTTTCTTATTTAATTTTTAAGTTTTATTTGAATGTCTCGTTAGTCTTTAAAAAAAAACATTTTTTCTTAATTAATTTTTAACAAGGTGGTAAGAAGTTTGTAAAAAAATTGGATAAATAAAGGAAATATTAAAATCAATATATTTAATAAGGGTAAATTTGGAAAACAAATGATAGCTTGTTTAATGCATTAATTACATTGTTTTAAGTGTAAAGAAAGAGACACATGTCATGAGGTAAGGGGAGAAGATCCAAAGGAGAAGGTTGGAGAAAAGGTTGCTAGCATTCCCCGCTATGCTATTGCCTTTTGTTGTATGAGATAAGGTCTACTTTCAACAGAAGTGCTCACCTGGGGACCAAATTTGGAGAGACTCTGAGCGCCAAACACATCTCACCCATTAGATTAATCCAACGGTGTTTAATATATAGTAGCTTTGAATTCTCCCAATGAAAGTCAGTCCAAGTCGCATTTTCAACGAAGCAAAGCAATTGTTTGCATTGCATGATTGGTTTGCTTCAACAGTTGATCAAATCGCTGGGTGACCTGGAATCAAATCTTGATTTCGGATGCACTCTTTGGGAGTCAATATGAAATTCATATGAAATTCATTAGAAGAAGGAAAGAGATTAGAGAGACAGAAAAGGGTTGGAAAGTCTATATGGGTCTCACGAGTTGGTTAAGTTACTAAGACTACAAGCCCTTGGATTAATCCAACGGGTAATATGTGTTTGCCGCTCAGAGAACCTCAAAATTTGGTCCTCAGGTGAGCATTTCTGCTACTTTTCAAGCTGGCATTGGATACTTTTCAAAGCTGGCATTGATTGTGGAAATATCACAATAGTTATGGGACAGGGTAGGGCGGAGACTTGGTTGACTTCTGCACTTCTGCTACTTCCT
Source organism: Prunus yedoensis (assembly GCA_005406145.1). NCBI lineage: Eukaryota > Viridiplantae > Streptophyta > Magnoliopsida > Rosales > Rosaceae > Prunus > Prunus yedoensis. The sequence continues at coordinate 57,281 of BJCG01001866.1, read as the reverse complement.
ATATGAACGGACTGAGACTTCTCCGTTGGTAAGATTATTTTTCTATCTAAAAAAACAGAAGAAAAAAGAAAAGCTGCTAATATGCCGACGATGTTGTTTCAATAGTGCTCGAAGGGCTCAGCAAGCTTATCATTCAGGAATTGAAATCCTTGGTTGGAGTGGGTGGTAAGGTTCTGAGTGCACAAACCCAGCTACAAATCATGCAAGGCTACTTGAAAGATGCAGACGCAAGACAGGGACGCAATGAAGTAATACGCATTTGGGTGGCAAGTGTCAGAGATGCTGCTTATGATCTAGACGATATCATCGAAACTTTTGTCTTAAAAGTAGCTTCCAAGAGAAAAGCAAGTGTTTTGACAAGGTTACTGGCGTTTTCATAAAAGGAGTTAATCTTCATCAGATTGGCTCAGACATTCAGAAAATTACAACCGAAATTTCACTATTGAGTTCGATTATGCCAGGTTTTAACCTACACCAAACAAGGGAGAGTGGAAGTGCAACTTTTTTTCAGAGGCAAAAGAACGGAGGATAGCTTATCCTCATATTGTCGACCCTCATGTGGTTGGGTTAGCCCGTGGAACAGAGATATTGGCTACTCATTTGATCAAAGGAAAGGCCCCCGAGTTGTTTCTATTTGGGGGATGGGCGGGTTGGGCAAAAACCACTCTTGCAAAACAAGTGTATCATCATGGTGATATTAAGCGTCATTTCGATTATTTTGCCTGGGTGTGTATCTCTCAACAATGTCAAGCACGGGAAGTTTTGGAAGAATTCTGACTAAACTCATTTCTCCTACCGATAAGGAAAGAGAAAAATTGCAAAACTGAAGATTGATGAAATAGCAGAGAAACTTTGGAATACGCAAAGAGAAAGGAAATGTTTGGTGGTGCTTGATGACATTTGGACCAGTGATGCGTGGAGCTCTTTGCAAGCTGGATTTCCAATGAATGAGGAAACTGAGAGTCGAATTTTACTCACTACTCGCAACAAAGAAGTCGTTTCGTATGCGGACAAAATGGTTTCCTCTTCGAACCACAGTCGTTGAATGATGATGAAAGCTGGGAACTATTTGAGAAGATAGCAATGTCTGGAACGGAGATACAAGTATGTTCTCACACAAACCTTTATCTCTACTTTTCATGTTTATCAATTCAGTGTGTCAACTAACTTTTTCTTTGTCACTCTAAGAAAATTTTTATTATAGGATATTCAAAACTTTTGCACTAAGAATTGAGATCATTATCACAATATTTATATTCAGAAAATAAACTCAAAACCTCTACTCTATAAATTACTTTTCTTCAATAGAAAGAACGTGTACCTAACAACGAATCTCTCACTTAATATCCAAATAAAATCAGGGCTCACATAACAGACCAACACAAATCAAATAAATCAGGCCTCTCCTTAATATCCAAAGAAAAATCAGAAAACTTATGGGATAATTTGTTTTGTATACTTTTCATCAATTGAACACATGTATCTGATCTTAATATTGTTTATCAGACCATGCAATTTATGAACATAAGAAAGAGTTAGGAACGAAGATGCTTCAACATTGCAAAGGTTTGCCACTAGCCATCACGGTGCTTGCAGGACTTCTAGCTAGAAAAGAAACAGTTGATGAGTGGAATACGGTGCATAAGAATATTTATGAATATATAAGGAGAGGCACAGACCTTGGGACTGATTACAATGGTGAAGGATTTGAAGGTGTATCATGGTTATTGGAATTGAGTTATGATAACTTACCTTATTACTTAAAACTATGTTTTCTCTACTTAGCCCATTTTCAGGAAGATTATGAAATACCGGTGAGTACATTGACTAAACTATGGATGGCAGAAGGTTTTATATCATCAGCATCAATGGAAGTAATGGAAGATGTATCATATATGTGCTTAAGTGAGTTAGTGGGCAGGTGTATGGTTCAAGTTGGAAAACATGGTTCGAGTAAGAAAATCAAGACTTGTCATCTCCACGATCTTATGCGAGACTTATGCATGTTAAAGGCAAAAGAGGGGAACTTTCTCCATATTATCAATTATTCTGCAGAGATCAAGCAAACACCAAACGGTAGAGTTCGAAGACTTGCCATCTATTTGGACAAAACAGTTGAGGCATGTTGTCCTGGGAGAGGTGAAAGAGATGGACATGTTAGGTCTTTGTTATACTTTTCCCCAAAACATTTCGAGTTCAAGAACTCAAAGGCATTACGGTCACTATTAAGGGACTTCACATTGCTTAGAGTTTGAAGTTTGAAGGTATGCAGGGTAGAGAGTGGAAGTTACCGCATGAAATTGGGAATCTATTGCACTTAAGGTTTTTAAGTGTAAAGGATTGTGAAATTGAAGCAGTGCCATCATCTATAGCAAATTTGGTATGTTTGCAGACTCTAGATTTACGTAGCGTACATATGGGTGTTAAAATTCCAAATGGAAACGTGCTTTCCAAGATGGAAAAATTGAGACATATATATTTACCCACATGTCATAATGTGCACCCAAGAGATGAACATCAATGTATATTTGCTCCTAAGGCAGTGAATTTGCTCACGGTAGTCAATATTGGTATTCAGGCATCTGATCTAGATGATTTTGTTAAACTAACCAACCTTAGAAAATTGGGAGTTATCACATTTGACAGAGGGGAAAAAAGGAAAAAGGGACAAACATCATATTTAAGCATCTCCAATCTCTATCAGTGGTCTCTCGTTTCTGGAATCTAGCAATACAATGGAACATAGTATTAAGATGTCCTAATATATACAAGCTGCAACTAGAAGGACATATCAGAGAGTTACCAGAAGATCTCATGTGCCTACGAATCTCACCAAGCTTAAACTGATAGAATTTGGTGTCTCAAGGACGACCACATAAAGTATTAGAGAAGCTGCCAAGCTTGAGAATGCTTTTGCTAAATTGGGAATTTTCAGGGATCTCTTGTTTGCTCAAAGGGAGGCTTTCCATTTCTCGAATTTCTTTCTCTAAGATTCTTGGGAAGTTAAAAGAATGGAAGGTGGAGAAAGGAGCCATGCCTAGTCCTCTGCAGATTGCACATTGAGCATTGCTCTAGTTTGGAGGCAGTTCCAGATGGGCTTCAACATATTACTACCCCTCAAGGAATTAACCATCGAAGGGATGCGTCCTGAATTCTGTAGCCTGGCTTGGGGAAGGAGGAGAAGATTTTTACAAAAATCCAACGTGTGCAGTCTGTTATTATAACAAATATTTCGTCCGAGATAAATGTTATGCTAAAAGTTTGTTTTTTCTCTTTTCTTATTACTTTTTCAAGGAAAAGACGTAATTGTTTCTCTCCTCTTTCCAGTGGAAGGGAAAACTTGAAGGGAAAAAGAGTTGGGGGCCGAGCAGCAGCAAAAAGAGTTGGGTGAAAAGTCTGTTTCTTTTAATGAGTAGTAGGTGAAAAAGTGTGTTTCATTAAAGTAGTAGTACTTCTATTTTATGTTTAGTAATGGTATGTGATGATTGCCTGCACTTGTTTATGTATATATATTTTTTTCATATAAAGAGTTTATTTTTGTATCTCATTTTCCTGGCAATCAATTCCACATTTACTTGTATAACACGAGCGAGCCTCTTATTATGTTAAATAAATTTAAACCAATTTTGAATTGAACTACTCTAGTAGTTGCAGTCTATTTTCGAATACATTACACTTATCACCAATTGTTTCTTGTTTTAGAAACAGCAATAAACACCGTATCTATTTATATACACTTACAAGGGTCGTTGATAACGCTTAAGCATTTCAAGTTTTATTTTTAATTAATTCTAGACAAGAAACATTAATAATAGCAAGCAAGGAAGATGGATAAACTTCATATCAAAACCTAAGAACAATTTACATTAATCTTTTCTTTTTTGTTTTAGGTTTTTGCATCGTTCTCCCTTACTACATCTCTATCTCTCATCTTTCGCAAAATAAAAGTGCAATAAAATCCTTCCAGCTTTTAACAAACAAAATGAAAACTGAAAACAAAGAAACAAAAGTATTACCGCTTGAGCCCAATGTCTACACAAAAGAAATATTTATATATTAGGTTTTGGGACAACTAAAGCTGTAGAAATTAAAGTTATAGGAAGGATAAAAGGGTCAGGGCTGGGTTACAAATATTATGGCAATTAAAAGCACAAAGCTACAGGAAAATATTAGGCAGTAACCATGTGGAACACAAGGAATCTTTAAAGCACGGGCAAAGAACATAAGACTAGCAAAACAAATAAATTATACATATTGCCTCATCGACCCAGTGAAACACAGGTTTAATCCAAATGCTTGAATCAAAGAACTCTTTAATATACGCGAAACAAAAGATTAGTTGCGGCCTACCTGCAAGCACGGTTAAAGATCATCATGGATATGGCACTTTATTGAATTTCCATTTGATTTTTCGAAAATTACATAAATAAGCATGCCGCTCACAGAAGATCTATACCTAACAATTGTGATTCTCAAACCTTCCGAGCAGCCTTGTGAAACCATGGTTTCTTTGTGTATTTGGTGGCAGCTCTTCTCAACAAGATCAAGCAATTTCTCCAAGTTCGTTAGCCCACGAATTAAGAACATTGTTGCTATCCTTTGCAGTTTGAAAACTGACTATTCTATTGGTCGGTCAATCTTGGCCACCAGTGCATTGGACCAACCATATCTGACGGATGCTTTCTCAGCTTCCTGAAAAGAATGCGACCAAAACTATAAATACAACACGACTGGAAAAGAATTGCATATTTCAAATAAGTCCAGCCATGGGCATCCCAAAACTGTCACCTAATTTTCAGTTTCGGGTTGGTTTGTGCTTCCATGGACTTGAAAATTCAGAGAACAACCAGGAATTCGATTCAGTAGAAACTGAATTATATTCCAGAGAAAGAAAAAGGAAAAACCTGAGATTTCAATGCGTTTTGAATTTCATTGCTATGAACTCTAACGATGAACCATTTGGCCTCGCCATTGGGTTCGACCTCGATTGATAGATCCAAAACCCCGACAAAAGCTTTTGAAGACGGCTGCTTAGCTAGGCTTTGGGCTAGGTGACCAGCCGCATGAAAAAAAAGGGGGACTAAATTGTACCAAAAAGAAAAAACGCGGGGAATTCGGTAGTTTCCGATTTTTCTTCGGTTGGTGCATATGACAATTTACACTTGGATTTTATTTTTTAAATTGATCCACGGCTGGGAGCTGTGGGTTGGGGCCTACCGGATAATCCGTTGGTAATATTATATGGCAAAAAGATTGTCAAATGTGGTAGAGTTCCACTTCTTTTCATTTTCAAGAGGGATTTTTGTAGAAATGTCACCTGAATTTTTATCTTAATTTCAATTTGTCATCTTAATTTTTCAAAATCCATGATTTGTCATCTGACTTGAATACCATTCAATTTTCCATCCATTTCTAAGGGTATTTTAGTCTTTCCATTTTCAAGAGTACTTTAAAAATAGAAAATTCATTATAAAAATAGGCTTAATTGTAAAGATAGTCCTTGTGTTTTGACATATTGGTTAATTTAAATCATGTATTTTCAATTTGGCTGAAATGAAGGAAAATCTTAACTGTAGCTGAATCCCTACTTGGCTCTCTATTTGGAGAACCAACTTTTGGCTTGCTATATCTAGCAAGGAGGAGAGAGAAGTGAGCCTCGCCAAATTGGAAGTTGTGCAAGAGAGAGAGATTTGGGAGGTTGGTGGGGTTGGTTTTCTACTTTTCCTTTTAAAATATTTGATTTGCAAGAGAGAGAAGGGAAAAGAGAAGAGAAAAAAATATATTTGAGATTAGCCAAAATAAAGAACATTCCAACCTATTTTAAATTTGAGTTAATAATACTAGGACAACTCTATTCATATTGCAACCTATTTTAAATTTGAGTTTCAATAAAAATTTAAAAGTAAGTGGGTATATAATTAGGATATAGTAGTTGTAATATCCGAAGAATTCAAAAATTAATAATAAGAAGAAGAAACCCAAAATAAGTTTGCTTCCACGACTCCAATCTTACTGGGCTACGATATTGAGCTTCAAATCCGCATAGAAAAGGACCAGGGGGCTTGGATATGTCGGCCCCTACCCAGCACTCATCGCAAATGGGCAGTGGGGTGCCTTTCTACATGTCCAAAGCGTTGGAAAGTTTGAAGGATCTACGGGCAAGGAGTGGGACCAGCGAACTGCGCTGGCCCGAGGGCAAGGCTGGCCCGAGCTCCAGCCCGAGGGCAAGGCTGACGTCAGCGTGCTATAGTGCCGCTACAGTGCCGCATTCTGGGCTCTCTGCCAAGTGTCGCGTTCTGGGCTCTCCGATCAGAAATTTCCATCCAATCCAAACGGCAGCCAATTTTTGTGCAATAAAAAATGAAAAAAATCGAATTTTTTTAAAAAAGACCCAAAAATTCTTAAATTTTTTTTCTATCAACACCTATCAAAACTCTTCACTTTCAACTGATGTACAATTACCTTATTTCATTTTCAACATTTAAAGTAAATGTCTTTGTCATTTTACTTTTATTTATTTTATATACTCCATTTGCTTAAGTTTACAATGTAAATAAGGAAGTCCACCCCCATTTAGATTCAAATAAAAATACTAGAAAATCAAATTCCACCAAATCACATATGAAAATTCGGTTTTAGTGCAAAATACGATTTAGGCTAAAAATGATGGCTCATTAAGTCAATATATACTCATACTAAAACCCATAAAATCAAGTTTTCTTATTTGATGTGTAAGGAACAAAAGCCGCCAAAATTATCTTGAGAAATGATTATTCCGAAAATCATTTGTCATACTTAGTCCATATTGCACCTCCGCTAAAAAATTTCTGGATCCACCAGTGCACGTAGGAACCCAAAAATCTTACCCGAAAATATTATCCAAAATAATTGTTTTAGTAAAAAAAGTTGTGAAAAAACAAAAAATGAATAGAGTTGCCATGACAAGGAGCACTGCTAGAAACACACATAGCTTAATATGGCAAGGGCAGCCACTATTCCACATGAATAGTAGCTGCTCTAGCCACCCTCTTGCCATGGCAAGGGGCAAACTGCTGAAGTGCTCTAATGCAATTTACAAAAAAGTAAAACCTACAAGGAGAGACTACAAATACGCATAAATCAAATAAAAAATTGCAATCACACAAACAATAAAAAAAAGAAGCCAATCTATCATCACGTCATCACCAGACAACCACGCATCCACCAACTCCTTCCAAGACAGAGGGGCTGGAATGGAAGGCTGAGGTAACAGAGGTAGAGAGAGGAGGCTAGGGGAAGGGTCTGTGGATGGTAAGGAAGGGAGAAGGATGGAGGCCACCGATCTCTTTGAGGGACGGCGGCTGAAACTTCTCTCTTAGGGTGTTCGAACGGGGGAAATCACACAATTCATGATCATGGTGACATAGTTGTAAAACAATTTTTTGTTCAAGTTGACTGAAGTTTATATTCAGTTTTAAAAGCCAAAGAGAAGCGTACGCGTGGAGTAAAAGAAAATTGAGTAGTTCGTGGGCATTTAACAATTAGTTTCATTCACCTCAAGAAGAGGCGTGACTCTTAATTTCCAACTCAAGCTGAGTTGTAGTTGACTGTTAGCCAAAAGGGACTCTGTCTCTGTGTTAAATTTTGAAAGAACGAGATTTATTTGCAATTAGCTAAACTACAAAAAGCTTCTACTTGTAATTGACCCAATAATGAAACAGAGTTAGTAGTTGGGACAAAAAAATTGTTAGATTTGAGAGAGTTGATATTAGAATATTAGAGAAAGACTTGGTTATGGAGAGTGGTTATATATAAAGTATAGGGAAATAGCGGTATATACCCCCTATTTTATAATCTCAATTAAAAATACCCACCCCCCCAATTTTTTACAAACTAACACCTATAAATATAAAATTATTGTACACTTATTGCTTAGCTAACACTTTTTCTGAAAATCACCTCTCGCGAATCAGCTCTCTCTTTGGCTCCATCTCTCAGTCTCCACTCTCTGGTCACTGAGCTCTCACTCTGTCGTCGCTCGTGGCTGAGCTCTCACGCTCTCAATCTCTGGTCGCTGAGGTCTCACTCTCTCTTCTCTCTTCCTCTCCCAGCGGAATCCGTTAATTGAAGATCAATGCCATCGATTACCTGAACCAGGTACTGTTCATCGGCATTTTCTTACGGCTTAGGGTTTATGGGTTTGTATGAAAATCGTTTATGGGTTTGTTTGAAATTGGTTTAGGGCTTTCTCTGAAATTGGTTTAGTGAGTTCTCTGAAATGGGTATAGGGTTTAGGGGTTTTTCAGAAATTGGTTTAGGGGTTTCACTGAAATTGGTTTAGGTCTGAAATGTTGTGATTCCGATGATTCATTGTATTTACGGCAGTGAAACAAACACGTCATTGATAAGTTTAGGGCTTGCATATTGGATATGGATAAGTTATCTTTGTTTTTCATATGCTGTTGTGATTATTTGGAATTTCAGTTTGGGGATGAATATTGAATGTGTAAACAAAGGGCAAACAACCATATGCGGGGATGTATATTAGTTTTTGGTGCACAATGGGCTAGTTTAGAAGTTACAGTACCTGCAGATGTGTTGCTTGTGCTATCTTTTAAATGGATTTGAAGAGCCTATACTGAAATAGCTTCTCCTTCCCATTTCCCTTCTCATTCGGGAAGCATTTTCGTGTTAGACCTTTGGTTTATCAGTCACTTATTTGTTCAAACAATATTGGATGTAACTAGTGTTTCGTATCTAATTGTAGAAACTAATTTGCAGGTTTCTAGTGAGCAGAAGTCAGCATAACTTGATCTTTTGGAGAATATTGTAAAGAATAGCGGACGGGACTACATAAAATATTTTGTTGTCAGACTCCCTGAGGTTAGATTTCTGTTTTTTGTGATGCCTCTCATTTCTCAGCATGCTTTTTGTGGTTACGTAACGCAGCTTGTTGATTTATTGACATGTAACAATGTCTGAATCAACCTGGAATACACAACATATTTAGTTTGAGGTTTAAATAATGGCAATTGGGATTAAATTATCTTTGATATCCACACTGTTCACTGCTTACGAATTACATTGTTTCTTTAAAATAAAATGATGTTTTTCTGCACAATGTGTCATTATTACCCCCTTGTGTCAAATCCGACGATAGGCTTCACTTCACTTCACTCCGTAGTTACTTTGTAGTCAAAAGTTTTTCCCATTTTTTGCACTTGTAGGTGTATGAAATGGGAAAAACTTTTGTAGGAAGCCTTATGAAGATAAAATATAAGAGAAGGTCGTGGGAAAATATAAGAGCACGGCTTGTGGACAGAAAATATAACATAAGGAAATTGGAAAATATAAGAGAAGGAAATGGGAAAATATAAGAGCAAGACTTCTGGAGATAAAGATAAGGGTTGAAGGTACAATGAATGTGTATTTTTTCTGTCATGGGCCATTGGTGAACAAACATGAAATGCATATAAAGTTCTATTGGGGCTGTATTGTTGGTTTTTCACTGATATATCTAGTGCATATTGCCATGAGATGCATCTGTATTGCGTGTTTATTGCTTGTAATTGTGTATATTTAAAAGGCTTGAAATTATTCGTATAATGGTGTTGTGTAGGGAAATATGGTGTCGAAAGCAAAGTTGATGATTGCTGCGGATGAAAAAATCCAGGGAAAGGCATTGACCCTTTCCCATACAAAAACAGCGATCTGTACAATTAAGGACAAATTTAGTGAGCAACAGTTAGAAAGGTTGAAGGACAGTTGTTTTGGCCATTTGTTAGTAATTGAGGACCTGAAGTGGACAACACAAATTATCCATGGCTTGTTGTTGAGAAAGGCAGACCCGAGGACAGTTTCTCAAGTCAACGGGATCAAATTCATCGTTGGCAACAAGGTCATACAGTTCACAGCGCAGCAGTTTTGCGTCATCACAGGGCTGCAGTTTGGAAAACTTCCCTTCATTCCGACTGCAACTAATGACAACTGCTCATTGAAGAAGAAGTATTTCTGCAACAATAAAACGGTCAGCCTTTCCGAACTCGAACAAGCCTTCATCGACTGCAGTGATGAGGAGGACGTCTTCAAGTTTGGGCTGTTATACTTCGCTGTTTTTGTGTTGTTGGGCAGTGAAAAGCATGTCAACATTGACATGCGCTACTTGAAATTGGCCGAAGATGTTGAAGAATTCCAGAAGTATCCGTGGGGTGCTGTGTCATATGCGAAGACAAATTCGTCATTGTTGAGGGCACTGTGCGCAGAGTACCAGCGAGTCAAAGTGCCCCAGAAAGCCTTAAAAACCAAAAAATCAGCAAAGCAATCGAAGACAATGGCAAGTGGTAGACCAAGGGAGTACCACATAAAGGATTTGGCTTTGCACTTCAGGTGAGGAAATATCCGTTTATGTATAAGTTCCATTTACTTTGTTTACAGTGATTGATATATATTTCTTGAAAACAGATATGGGCTTTTGAGGTGTTTCCAGCATTCGCTGCATTGCATATCGTTGTGCGCGAACATAATGCCCAAGTCCCTCGTATACTACAGTGGAGAATCAATAGTTTGCCTCGTTTTCACGAAGTAATGAGCCAAGTCTTTGAAAATGCAGAGGTTAGTTCTGTTTATAATACTAATGTTATGCTTCTGATTCAAATTATAGGTTTAATAATATGTTTTTTGTCTCTCTAAATTGCAGGTTGATGTGCAACCTCTCCGCCCATCTGTAATTGAGAAGCAGCAGCCGTATTGGAGTTGGGGTGACGATGTTGACGAGACTGAAGAAGTTGTTGAGTTGTGTGGCGATGACGAAGAACCAAAAACCACCACTTCTGCCTCTGTGCAAGAAAAAGACGACGACATTGCTGAAATTGCTAGCCGTCCATCGTCTTCTAAGGCAAGCATTACATTTTTTCGAATATATATGTCATCATACAATAGGAAAAAAACTGCTGTTGATGGGAAATATTTTCGAAAGATTGTAACATTTGCATTATAACTTAATGCAGGGTAAAGTCGCGTCCACTGATTTACGCACGTTGAAGCGTGAGTTTGAAAGGACAAAGGATGAATTGGCCAAAGTAGCCGCTTCGAATCGAGGACTTCGCACGAGAGTGCATCAGTTGGAAGAAAATGTACGGATGGAGTCCTTGAAACGTGAAACAGAGGCTGCAAAATATAAAAAGTCAGTGGAGGATTTTTCGAAGACCCTAGCTTCCATGGAACAGTATTTCAAGGGGGAGATAGAGCAGCTGAAAAAAAAAATAGTGGGTTGAATGAGGGTGGGGAAGGACATGAGGACCTCCGTAGTCCTCATATGAATGAAGGACCATTACATGACTATGGTACTCCGCATATAGAACCGGCAGCAATGGAAACAAAAAGCCCCGGTCATGGAGCCGAACCATCCGCAGCCTTGGTAGTCGAAGAGGCACAAATGGTCACTTCCGTTCCTCACTTAGAAGTGCATGAAGCAGCTGACCATGCACTTCTTGAGAAGCTGCCTACCCCGGAAGATGTGGCCGGGTGTGACGAAATCTGCAAAAGAATGATGTTTTTGTTAGAAGGTTGGAAAATAAGTGATAGTATGGCATCGGGAGGTCCGATCAATCCTCCAAGTATACTGAAAGTGAGTATGGCTGGTGATGGAGAAGGGTCTAAAAGTGTTGAAACAAAAGAAGAGAAAGGTAAAGGCTGTAGACAGAAGCGTCCGTCCCACACTTTGTGTAGTCCATTTACTGATCCGTTGAGGAAGAAGAGGACGATGAGTGTGTCGGATGCGACTGAAACCCCGCCATGTTTTGATCCATCAAAACCCTTCCCATTGAAGATGTGAAGGCAGTAATGGAGTTTTGCATTGGCTGGAAAAATGAGATCAGGTTAGGATTCTTTACCTTCAAAATCCAATGTTCATGTTATGCTAGTATGTGCTGATATAGAAATGAGAGAATTACCAAGTTCGCTTTAATATACATGTGTATATTTGTGATGAACAAAATTCAGACTTTGTTAAAGGAAAAAAATATTGACTGCTGCTGTTAAATGTATTTTGTTAAATATAGGTACTAAGAAATTTTGAATTGTAGTTTATTATTATAACATTTAGACTCAAAAGAAGACAATAAAAGAGATTTAGAAGGGGTTGTAATAGCGGCTCCTTCCGCCCATGGCATCTGGTCTTCTCCTCCATGTTATGTTCCTCATGTTCCTTGACTCTGCTAGTGTCTTTCCTCAGTGATATTAATGCAGTCGAGGATCTGGAACATTTGGATGGAGGGCAATCGAAGATTTTGTCACGGTCAGTTAGGAGTAAGGGCTGAGGAGTTATGGGATAGAGTTAAATTCCGGGCTTCTCTTTGGGCATCGGTTTCTAGGCAGTTCAAGGATTATCATTACTCTATAATCTTGAGAGACATGGCTGCTGTCTTAAGATTATGTTACCTAAAGTCTTGTTTTCTTCCTATAGTTTTATCTTCAGTCATAGCTGCATAGATTTTCTTCAGTTGTTCTGGAGTTTTCCTTTTCATTGTTTAATCGAGGTTTTTTTCCTCTTGATTATCAATAAAACGTTTCTATTCATACAAAAAAAATATTAATGCAGTGGAGGATGTTTTAAAGTGTATATGGCAGTTACCTCTTGGATTATGGTTATGTGTTCAAAGAGTTTCTTAATCTAAAACAAATTATTACTCGAACAAAGAATTCAACTTATGGTCACATTGAAGTGAAGAAAAACACAGTTGAAATAGAAGACAAATACAATTGCTTGGTTGTCGTTACAATTTGAAGGCCGAGAAACAAATAGAGATAAGTAGTTTACCTAAGAATACTCAATTGTAGCCGGACTGTAGCCAGATTTCAACTTATGCCCGTAGGGCCTCTGCATGACGGCCATGTTATTGATTGCTCACGGCCCAATGTGCTTATAGTATAATTTTACAGCATGTATACGACTATTATTTTACAATATAAACGATTTGAAATGGGAATTTACGTTTGTGCCTAAGTTCTGAAAACTTTTATTTTCAATGGGACAATATTATTTTATATATGTTGTGAAACTGTTACCACCTCAGTTCTGATGGGGAATTTACGTTTTTGTCTCTTGTAGTGCGGAGGTCCAGCTGGAATCATGTTCCGTCGGGGCTGATTTTTTCTACAAATTGATCGATCATACGGAATGGATTAGCTCAAGGGTAAGAATACACAAATCTCTACTTTATTACGAAACTTCAAATGTTTTCTAACCTTTATTAAGTGTATAGTTTTATGAAATTGTGCTGATATTATATACGTGAACTTTCAGCACTTGGACATGGCAACCTTTCTCTTCCGGAAAAGGCAACTCACGCATCCGTTGGTATTTGGAACTCAGTGGACAACGGCTGATTGTTGCTTGCAGGTCAACATGTTTCCATTTTACATTCACTGCTTCATTTGCTTTTGGTTGTCATTTTGTAATATGCCTTCATTTCAATGTGTGCAGCAATTTCTAGAGCCGGTCAAAGTGACTGGCAAGACACGTGGAGCGAAGAAGGCAGCTGCTTCAAAAATCAGTGAGCTTACACCCAGCAAGCTCAACAATATACATCACTATGTGCGCGGTACGTGGCAACACGGGTATGGCCAAGCTTGGACAAAAGTTAGGAAGGTGTATTTTCCATATAATCTGAAAGGGGCCCACTGGGTTGCAATCGAACTTGATTTCGTCATCATACTGCAACTGTGTATGACTCGTACTCTGATTTTACCGCCAAGAAGAAGCTGGTTGGACTGCTTCGCCCTATTTCGGAGACGCTGGCACGAGTGCTGTTTGAAATGCAGTTTTATGAAGGTTCTGAGCTTGAAGAGGTTAAGCAAAGGGGGGCTGCAGATGTCAAGCTTTACGCCATTCTCAGTTTGCACCATTGGAGATGTGCCACAACAACGAGATGGGTAAGGTTTGTCAATTTAGTCGAGTTTAGAAAATATTTGACAGAAATGCATTTCTAATTTCCCAACTTTTTGGCTTGACAGTGCGTCTTGCGGAATCATGACCGTAAAATTCTTGGAGCATCTCAGTGCTGGGATTTCGTTAACAACAATTGACCCTTTGAAGAGCAAATATTACAGACTGAAGCTTGCAATAGAGGGTTTAAGGGGGGAGGCTTATGTATGAGGTATATGGCTTCATGTCTGTGAATTTAGTTGACTGTGGACTTAGGACTTGGGAATTGACTGTGGTGATTAATTATGTCAGGAACTGGTGTATATGAAGATGCAGACGTGGATGGTTTGCTGGAAATTCCTGCCTTTTTGCTAGAGCTACTAGGTTTAGTTATTATGTGTAGCAACCCGGGTCTTTGGCCTGCTGTATATTGTGAGGTGTTATATTGTACAGTCTAGAAGCAGTGGGTAATTGCCTTACATGGCACACACACTGTTTCGATTTTGAAGGTTACCTATTTTGTACACCTCCATATATAAATATTGTTGCTCTTTATGGATGCTTTTGTAGCCATTGTTCACATTTTCTGTCTGTGGTTTAGTTTGCAATTTATGTGATATAGGTGAATTTCATTTCCTGCTCTGGGAATCTGTTAGTGGACTTACTGAAGCATACAGCTTTCTTAAGATTTCTGAATTTAGTTTTGACTGAGTTCGTTTTAAATAATGTCCGCCGCAATTCTACTTTTCTGCGTAGCATTATGTTTGTTATTGGAATTTGGAACCTCATACTGTGTTGCTGATGTTAGCTGGAGCAGGATGAATGTAACAGGTCGTTTGGTAGATTTTGGAATTGCTACAGTTTTTCATTACATGCCCTCTCTCAATTTTTTACTTCCCCTTATGTACTATTTTCCTTTACTCACTCTCCTGTGAGACAAATTTTGCTTTCAATTTGTAGCAACGTATGTTACTTTTCCTTTTGGCACGATTACAAGCTAGGTTCCATTTCAGAAAAGCAGGTAAACAGCTTTATTTTTAGACTACTTTAGACTCTCGCGTGTATTCCATATTGAATTTCAGTCATGCTTTTCTTGCAGGGTCTAAAGAAATTGCGGAGTGTTTGTCTGGAACTTTGACGAAGTAAACTGATGCTATTGGGCAGACGATATTGAAGGTCCAGAAATGAAACCGAGAAAGCTGCTGAGGTTTGAATAAGAACTCTTTTATCTAGTGTTTACATCAATCTTGAACATTGTATGGAGCCAATCCGCTTCTATGCTTATGTGATGCTTTCTGCTGAGGTTCCCA
Source organism: Prunus yedoensis (assembly GCA_005406145.1). Lineage (NCBI taxonomy): Eukaryota > Viridiplantae > Streptophyta > Magnoliopsida > Rosales > Rosaceae > Prunus > Prunus yedoensis. Next base: position 42,068 of record BJCG01001866.1, on the reverse strand, counting down.
TTTATGCCATGCCTCTTTTTTCTTGTTTACTTTGTTTTTTTTTCTTGGGATCTTTTGGCTTGGCACTATGAACTGACTCGTGGCAGTTACAAATTAACATAGGTCTTAATTCTGGAACTGGCATTCATAAACTCTATCTATGTACTTAACCCAGTTGTTTTTGCAGGTCGGTCTCAACCAAGTGTTGATTGCAATATTGTAAAGAAGATGACCATACACTGTTATTTTCTATAGGCATACGTATGAGATGCCTTAGCTTTAATTGGTTAGGTTGTTCCAAGTTTTATGTACACAATCTCACAGTCACGGCCGAGTTGTTTTTCATTTCACTCTCTTCTCCATCACAATATACATCCAATAGGGTGGCAATATGCATACACTATCTATACAATACAAAGGCAATATGATGCAATATACATGCAATATACATGCAATATACATGCAATATACATACATATAACTACAATATTAAGTGAATATACATACGATACACACACATCCATTACAGACTACATTTTACACAAGCAAAACAATCGCCACCAAAACTTAACAATACTATCCCGCGAAGGGAAAACGAAGAAGCAGTAGAGCATTACATTAACAACATAAATTTGGCTTACAAATGTTGTGAATTTTAGACAACCTGAAAAATGGAGATTATAAAGATTAGTCTAAACACAAATTATATTCGCAAGTGCACAAGGTCATCGTAATATAGTATGGCAGATACGAGGTCATTCCCACAAGGATTGAGTTCACCTTCCAATTAGTCTAACCTAATTTCCTTCACATAATACTTTACTACTCTAATTATATAGACAAGAAATTAAACACGTAGCATACTCACGTAAACACAAAAGGGGTTTTTGAAAGAATGATTTAATTAACAACGAAATTAAAAGACAAAATAAGTAGAAAGTCACGAACACAAGGATGAGAATTCAAATTGATAAAAGCACTAGGACAATGAATTCACCACTAGTAATCCGATCTAGCCTCTTATTCACTACCTATTTACTAACCATTTGATGTCGCCGCTTAGTTTTCCTTTTTCATGAATTACCTATGGTATTTAGGCTAACTCGTATATTCCTACATGCAATTCGCCTATGGTATTTAGGTCAAATATCAACACATAGAAACTCATTAAGATCAATGAAAACCTCGAACAAGCATGTAAACCCTAGGAGTATGGTATTTACCCTAGACGAAGTACAAATCCTAATCACATGAAGCAAGCCTCAAATTAAGTATGGTATTTACTCTAATTTGCAACATCCGATTACTCAATTAAAAGTCTAGATGGTGATCAAGCATCAAGATAATCAACCAAGTTATTAAGCCACAATGATTAAGAATCCAACATCAAACGGCAATCAATAGATAGGTAAAATAAGAAAACTAGATTATCATACTAGGCTACATCATGCCCTAGCAAAAGAAAATTAGTTACTCATAAACTGAGAATTCGACATAAACCAAAAACATAAGGAAAAACAATCAAACTTAGCCAATTCGGGACTCTTCGACGTCTCCAATTTCTCCTAGTCTTCGCGACCCTTAAGAAGTTGTTTATCATGCTTAAATAAGACACCCCACATCTATTCTTACCCTAGCTGGGCTTTTACAACAGCCCAACAATAAAGAAAAACCTAATTTAAACATAAATCCAAAATGGGTAAGTACTTGACTCCTCTTCCTACTTGGACTGGGATAACTGTCAGTCACTTTGCTTGCACGTTTGGGGCTGTTCCTCCTCCAAGAAAAATCGGGAAAATATTAAATTGTAGATTTTTGTCTTATCTTTCATCCATATATCGCACGCCTTGAGGAAACATCAGGAAAGTCTCAAATGGTCATTCTTCACAGCAGCACAGTGTTGACGGGATTGCATCTTATGCGGACTTAACTTCAAAGACTGCTCTCATTGGCTGCTCCGAAAATTCTAGAAAAAATTCCACAATCAACTTCAAGATCTTAGCTTTCAATCTCCAATTGGTCTTGTACTAAAAATCCACCAAAAGTCGTATTTTCATTGAAACAATTACTTGCTCTGGAAAGCTGAAAATTGAGAAAATAAAGTATAAGTCCTTTTTAAACCAATTCTCCTACAAAAACTGAGTATAAAGAGTACATAAATATGTAATTTTATGGGCTTATCAACAAAACGAAAAAAACAAACCTTAATGGGAAATTGGAAAATGTGGATTTCACCCAAAATAGGACTATGTAACTAAGCATTTCTTGCGAATTTCAGACAAGAACATTGGGAATTAGGAAAATAGGAAAATAGCAAAACTGCAAACTTGGAAAATGGGAAATAACGAAACTTGGAAAATTTCAAAAATTGGAAATATAGAAGAAAAGGAAAATTGGAAAATCCGAAATACGGAAAAATGGAAACTTGGAAAAATTGGAAAATTGGAAAATTGGAAAATTGGAAATAGGAAAAAAGGAACAGTATTACATATGATAAAAGGACCTTGGAAAATTGGAAAATTGGGTATTGGAAAATAAAGCACTTCCAACTTGGAAATTGGAAGAAAAGGAAACTTGGAAAATAGGAAACAGGAAAAAAAAGGAACTACTCTGAAAACATGAAAATTGGAAAAAGGAAAATTGGAAATTGGAAATAGGAAATAGAAAAAAAAGGACAGGTTGGAAAATAGGCAAATTTGCAAAGTGGAAATTTGAAAATTGGATAATTGGATAGTTGATAATTGGAAATTGGACTATTGGACTATTGGATACCGGGATAATTGAAAAATAGCAAATAGGCAACACTTGGAAATAGCAAACTTGGAAAGAGACCAAAAGTAAAGTTAGCAAATTGGAATATGAAAAAAAGGAAAGTAGGGGGGGGGAATAGAGAAAAGGACACTTGGATTGGAAAATTTGGGTATTGGAAATAAAGCGACTTCCAAAGTTGGTAATTGAACAAAAGGGAAACTTGAAAAATAGGAAAGGGAAAAAAAGAAACTCTGAAAACATGAAAATGGGAAATTGGAAATTTGGAAATATGAAATAGGAAATAGGAAAAAAGGACAGTTTGGAAAATAGGCAAATTCGCAATTGGAAATTTGGAAATTGGATAATGGATAATTGGATAATTGGATAATTGGACTATTGGACTATTGGACTATTGGATACCTGGATAATTGAAAAATAGCAATAAGGCAACTTGGAAAATAGCAAAATTGGAATATACCAAAAGGAAAGTTAGAAAATTCGAAGATTTGAAAATTGGAAAAACGAAAAAAAGGAAACATTGAAAATAGGGCAATTGGAAAAAAGAAAATTGGTTCATTGAACAATTGGATAATTGGACAAAAAACTGAGAATTGGATAAATGGAAATAGGAAACAGGGACACATGGAAAATAGGAAAATTGGAAACGAATTGAAATTGTGGAAATGGGAAATAAGACAATTACCATATTGGACAATATTAGTTACTTTCTCAATTAGCCAAAGCATGCAACTTTTTTTCATTACATAATGGGAAAATAGGAACATTGAAAAATTGGAAAACAGGAAATAGAACAAAAGGAAAGTTGGGAAATATAAGGATGGATAACAATTGTCGTATCCGTGATATTTGAAATCAGGATTACTTTGAACGAAGTGCACTGTTAAATGCCATTGACTTACGATATAATAGCCATATCAGACCAATATACATACACTATAGAGCCAATACTGGTACAATATATGGATGATACGATAGCAATAATTTTACAATATACATCCAATAGGGTGGCAATATTCATACACTATATATACAATACAAAGTCAATATTAAGCAATATACATACAATATAAGAGCAATAGTAAGTTTATCTACATACAATACACACACATCCATTAGAGATTACATTTCACAGATGCAAAACAAATCGCCCCCGAACCTTAACAATAGTATCCCGCGAAGGGAAAACCAAGCCAACAACGGATCCATGTACTGGGCTCAGATGAACTCAAGCAGCACTCACCCTTACTACAGCTCCATCAAAAGATCCATGTCTTTGTCCTTTCTCCTCGCTGCATGCACCAGACTATGATGAGCCATTCCCTCAGCACCCGTATTCAGCACCTCCCACACACCAGCTACATCAATTTCACTCCAATTGTAGTTTGGTGAGATGACCGAAGCATAATCTCGGAACATTTCGAAGCCGTTGTTTTAAACAGTCAACCATTTCATGGTTATATTCTTCAGATTTTGTGAATTTTTCGACGGCATCTTTCTTTCGCTCTTCCAATTTCAACTTCAACGACTCTAACTTTTTGCTCCGAGTTTTTGCTTTTAGAGTTTGCTTAACTTCTCTAGCAAATGCTTTGTTCAACTTGTTGGCCAAGTTTCCCATAACTTGGCCATGATATCGCATTTGCTCTCCCACCAATCTGTTGCCTTGACAAATATTGGAGGTCGTGCTTCACGGCAGAGATTTTGTCAAGCGGATCACTGCTCTCGTCCTCACTTCCAGATGAAGTGGGATCATGAATTCGGAGTCAGCGGTGGAGATGGGAATGGCACATGCCAGGGCAGGTCCCCCGGGTAACTGACTTGGTCGTTTGGAGGCCGTACATCCGACATGTTGACGTATTGAAGTATTGAAGTATTAAAGTATTGGAGTATTGAAGTACTACAATTCACAGCTGCCGACTGCAACAAACAAATAAACGTAGATTCTGTGTCAAGTTGTAAACGACAATATGGTTAGCTTAGTGGACAATGTTGGCTTTCAGTAAGACTGATATGAAGTACTGATATGAATGTGGAGAATGTTTGCCTTTGAGTAAGACTGATATGAATGTTTGCCTTTGCCTTTGAGTCAGACTGATATGAATGTTTACCTTCGCCGTTAATTAAGCTGCCTATGTTGCAGTTATATATAGGAAGGTTCATATATTGGGTATGTAGTTGGTGCATTAAATTGATGGGATTGCAACCTACACCATTAACTCCTTGGCTGTAATTTACAGCAGTACAGCATTACATTAACAACAATAAAATTGGCTTAGAAACGAAAAAAAGCAAACCTTAATGGGAAATTGGAAAATTGGAAATAGAACAAAGGAAAATTGGAAAATTGGGAATCGGAAATACGAAAAAATGGAAACTTGGAAATAGGAAAAAACGAAAATTGGAAAGAGGAAAGTAGGAAAGTAGGAAATAGGAGAAAAGGACACTTGGAAAAATGGAAAAAGGAAAAAAGGACACTTGGAAAATAGGAAAATAGGAAATTGGAAAATTGGGTAATTGGAAAATAAAGCAACTTGGAAAATTGTTCAAATTCGAAATTCGAAATTGAACAAAAGGAAACTTGGAAATAGGAAAAAAGGAAAAAAAAAAAAAGAAACTCTGAAAACATGAAAATTGGAAAAATGGAAATTGGAAATACGAAAAAGGAAATAGGAATAGGAAAAAGGATAGTTGGAAAATGGGCAAATTCGCAAATTGGAAAATTGAAAATTGGATAATTGGAAATGGGATAATTGGATAATTGGATAATTGAAAAATAGCAAATAAGGCAACTTGGAAAATAGCAAAATTGGAAATAGAACAAAGGAGAGTTAGCAAATTGGAAATTTGGAAAAATGGAAAAAGGAAAAAAAGGAAACTTACAAAATACGCCAATTGGAAAAAAGAAAATTGGTTAATAGAACAATTGGATAATTGGACAAAAACTGATAATTGGATAAATGGAAATAGGAAACAGGGACACATGGAAAATAGGAAAATTGGAAATGAATTGAAATTGTGGAATGGGAAATAAGACAATTACCATATTGGAGAATTTGAATAACTTTCTCATTACGCAAAGTATGCAACTTTTTTTAATTACATAATGGGCAAATAGGAACATTGAAATTTGGCAAACTGGAAATGGAACAAAAAGGAAACTTGGGAAATTGCAAAATAGGATAAAATTGGCACAACAAATTAAAATTGGATAATTGGATAATTGCATAATTGGATGACAGATGGAAAATAGGAAAATATGAAAAATGGAAAAATGAAAAATGGAAACGAATTGAGATTGCTTAAATCAGAAATAAGACAATAACCATATTGTCAATTTGAATGAGTTGATCAATTAGGCAAATAGGCAAATCCCCTTATTTGAATTACATAATGGAAAATGACCAAGGTCGGAACATCCAAAATAGAAATAGTATGAAAAAAGGCATACAGTGACTACTGGGTCAGACTCGAACTCCAGCCCAATACTATCACCGCCTAATACTCCTCCGCCAAGGCCTCCCGCAATGACTCCCCTAATCCTCCCGCCACTAACTGTCTCTGTTACTTACTGCCAGGTCATTAAAAGCCTGCCTATATTATCAACCCAGCCGTTTGAAATGAAAGCGTTCCATCAGCTTAAACTGCCTGCTTGCAAGCCATTACCTTCCTCACTGATTTCACTCACATCGCATTTAGTCCCCCTTTTTTCCAATGAAGTCATACACCAGCCTACATTAAATATCCAAGACCATGGACCATAACCTCACACCAAACCCAACTGCTTTCAATTACTGAAGGAGGGGAGACTGAACAGAAGGCAACTCACCCAATTCACTCACTGCAGACTTGGTCCATGGCAGGCAGCAATGTCGAGGCAATACCATGTTTTGAAAATCTCCACGCAGACATAGTATCAAAAATTGTGGAGGGCCAAGCTAGATGTGATGTCATAAAAAAGCGCACAATTCGCTCTCGTTATCATGCCCGCATGCATCTCCAACATATAAAGCAATCAAAGCAAAAATTGAAATTGCCCAATCCACTGAAATTATGGTATTCAAGGAATCAGAAGAAATGGCCAAGTTGAAGCAACAACACGTGGAAAGGGGATTTGAACTATTCGTAAGTTTGCAAAAATAGTGGATCCGGCAGGAACTGGGCGAACATCACTGTGGCCAGGGTCATGAATTTCATGGGTCGTGTCGCCGCACTTGAAGAGTATGCAAACTTCGAATTGTTCAACAGCAGGGAAATGGAACTATGAGGTGGCCTCTTTTTGTATTATGTAACCATGGGGTGGCCTGTTGTCGTATTATATAAGTTGGGAAATAGGATTTATGGAACCATCGGGTGGCCTGTTGTGTATGTTGTTGTATTATGTAAGTTTGGAAATAGGATTTTATGGAATGATCATGCCTCTTTTTGTTTTTGTGCGTATACAGTTTTATCGGTGTCCCAGTTCAGTGGCGATATAAGAGCAATAAATATACAATAAACATGTGTATAATGCAATATTATGTCAATAAGAGTACAATACAGAGGGTGATCAGTTACAATATGATCGTATTACAGTACGTACTACTGCATCAGAATGTTTTGCAAATTATTTGGTCCTAAAAAATTCAACACAAAATGATTAAGTATTACAACCTGGAAAGGATGAAGTATACATCCCTTAAAAGACATGGCCTACATTACAGACCTTCAAAATGAACTCTATATATATAATGCATGCCCTTGTACACCATAACATCCCCCCCTAAATTACAGAAACATGACACCCCCAAAACCTCATGCTCCTTCCTCTTTCAACCCTAAATTATCCATTGGATGCCCAATACTAGATCACTGCTTGGGGGGTGGGATACCCTGCAACTCCATAACAGAATTGGTAGGGGAGAGTGGTTCCGGGAAGACGCAGCTTGGTCTCCAACTTACGGTACGAGCTCAGCTCCCACCCTCACATGGCGGACTAGGGGCTCCTCCATCTACATATTCACAGGAATTTAGCTTCTCATTTCGTCGATTGCAACAACTAGGCAACCTTTCTCATGCATCATACCCCAACTTAATAGGGTTGGAGCGATTGGAAGACATATATGTCGTGGTGTTCATGATGCTGAAGACTCATCAATGTCCTTGAGACATAGAAGCATTTATTGCCATTGATCACACACCCGCCTACCTGTCAAACTCATTGTCATTGATCCATTGCAGCATTGTTCCGATCACAGTATCAGACAACACCAGCAGATTTGAAAAGGCGGTCTGAATGTTCTTCACATATCTGCGACATTGAAGGGTTTAGCAAATAAGTTGGGTTGGCGGTGGTTGTCACCAACCAAGTGGTGGATTTTATTGGGCCACATGATGGAGTGAATGGGGTGAGGTTGGGAAACTTGGAGTCCCTGAACACATCAGGCAGACGGGTGAGTCCAGCTTTGGGACTAGCTTGGGCACATCGAATAAATTCAAGAGTGTTCTTGGCAAGACATGAGCAATCTATTGGGGTTAACATTCGTAATGCTCCTTCAAGAACTATATGTAGTCAAACACATAGGACATTTCACCTTCTATTTGCCCCACATCTAGCCTATGCATCCGCCGATTTGTAATCAGAAAAGAAGGTTTTAGTCGGAGTATCAGGGTAACTGTGTAATAAAGGAATTGTAAGAACTTTAATGTTTTGGAACCTTTGGAATTACATTCCAGACCCTTTAATTTCGCACTCAAATTATAATAGCAATCTGGAAGCAATACCAGTACAATAAAAGTACAATAAAGGTACAATAAAATAGCAATCTGGAAGCAATACAGCATGCTGTAGCACTGCAACCCAAATTATGCAATTTAAAAAATTCCCATTCAACATAACACGAAACCCACCACAAATAAAAGTAAAGTTTACATGACCTACCAAAGCAACACAAATCATATTGTCTAAGATACATTGCGCAATGGAATATTGTTTTTACAAGGTGCTTTATTGTGGCCTCCGGAACCACACCTTGAGCACTTTCTTCTAATGGTGCCTCTCCGTGCGAGGGAATTCTTAACTTTTTTTCGTCTGCCTGGCATGACCCTTGCCATGGGAGGCAGCACAACTTGACTTCGAACCTCTTCAGGAATATCCACCTTCCGTGAGGCTTGTACCGGGTAGATGCTATCCGAATAAGCATCCATCCAAGGTTTTCCGAGTGTAATACCGAGAAGCCTTTGAGTATACATTACTTTCAAGAAGCAGCAAACTGCAACTACATGCTTGCAAGGTAGCTGCTCAAGCTGAAACTTTCTACAACTACAACTGGTGTTCGTCAAATCTACAAGGCCGTCCATATAACCGTCCAAAACATTATACTGTGCATTATTTACTTTAACCACATTCATCCTTGCAGCATCCTCCAACCTGTTCCTCAACTTCTTCTCTCCAAAATTGGGGCACAATGTTGTTGTGCAATTCAAAGCCAAGTCACGACGTTCGGTGAACCATTTCACAAGGAGATTCATAATTTCCCCTATCAAATGAACCACTGGCATCATCCTTGCAAACCTAAGGACTGAGTTGATTGACTCCGCAATATTTGTTGTCATTACATTGTAGCGGCGTCCATCCATGTGAGCTCTAGACCACTTATGTAACCCTGCCTCTTCAAGATATTGAGCAACATGTTCCTTTCGCTTGATCTTGCGAAAATGACAATCAAATTCAGCAATGGAATAAGATTTCGCAGGCCTTCTCAAAGTGCATAAGTATGTGATCATGCTTTTTCAACTTGCAAGTGCGTTTCATGTTCCCCTTCATATGATAAAAGCATATGCCATGTTGCGCCGTTGAAAAAACTTTGTTCCACACATTCTCTATGCTAACATTGCGATCAGAAATAATAACAAGATTGGGACACTCACCAATGGCTTCATGAAGTTTAGTGAAAAACCAATGCCATGATGCATCCGTCTCCAAATCCCCAATCCCAAAAGCAAGAGGATATATATTTCGATTACCATCAAATGCATTTGCTACAAACATAACACCCTTGTACTTGGATTTTAAATGAGTGGCATCCACGGCTATCACTGGGCGCATGGAAGAACGAAACCCTCTAATACATGCGCCAACCGCCATAAATAAATACACAAAGTGATTGTTCTCATCAGTATGGATGTGTGTTTTTGTGCCGGGATTCATACGCTCCAATTCATAGCAATAAGCTGGAAGGATATAATATGCCTCCTCCGCTGATCCTCTAATGGACAATAGAGCTAACTCCCTTGCTTTCCAAGCTTTCGAATAATGGATGCTGAAACCAAAGTTGTGTTTCACATCTCTCATAATGTCACTTGGTGTGTATATTGTCCGAGAATCCTTAAACTTCCTTTTAAATGAAGTGGCTACAAGTGCTGCAGTTGCTTGACGATGGTTGTCACTTACAACCCTCAAATCACATTCATGGACAGTTGTACACCTCACAATCATGAAGCTGTTATCTCCAAATCTCGATGCTCGGACTCGCCATGGGCATGGACGTTGACAACAAACCACAAGCAACCTCTTAGTGCAAGACGATTGCACCTTAAATTCAAAGTGGCCTCTTAATGCCATCAACTGTAACTCCGTCAACAATGCTTTCTTAGTAGAGAAAATTTCCCCAACTTTAATTTTCGGATTCCAATCACTTCGCGAAAACCCCCCATCCAAATATGCTTCTCCATCATTTACACCGGCTTCATTGTACCGGTTCTGTTCACCTATTTCATTCGAATAATGTTCACGAATGGGTTCAGATTCTCCTCCTAACGCATTATTGGCAGTTGGGCAGATGTGTTCAAGCAGCCCAAATAGGAGGGGCAGAGTACACTGACACTTCATTTCTTTCAGTACCATTATCACCAACATGCATCTGATCCACCTCGCTAAAATCAATCATATCCATAAAATCTGTCCCTACTTCACCTCCCACATCAGTGCCATTTGTATTATTCCAAGTTACTTCATTGCTTTCAACAATGGCAACTGAAGAACGACCCATCCGACTACTATCTGTCGTGATATGCATAGTATCAATTACATCATTTCTCAGTCCTTTATCTTCTATACTCACGAGTAAGGGAGCTAGTTTTGAAGGTGTTACCCTCAGAATTGTACTTCATAAAAAAATTTACATCATCATCGTCCTCAATCTTTATGTGCTTCCACTCATTCGAGGCCACCAAAACTGAGAATTTTAAGCTAACCTTGTCTTCGCTGCTGTTTGTATTACCAATCTGATGCACACGGTCCAACAGTTCAGCAAATTTGATGGTCCGTGGAACTATTAAGCCTTTTGACTCACCCCCTTCGTATTTGCACATCTTCTTCGAGGTGACCCATTTTCCATTGTAGCACACGAGAATAGCAATTGTCTCCATTTCTGACCATGACAAAACAACATTTCATTAACACAATATAACCACAATAACCATACAATACAATAGCAATATAACCACAATATAAAAACAATATAATAGCAATATAACATCAACATAACAGCAATACGACGGTGAAATAAGAGGAACGCAACAGCAGTACACCAGTAACACATCAGCAATCACACTATACAGATATACTACATCAAATGGAAAATCCCAAGTTTCAAGATTCACATATCCAGACCAATCTAAGTGCAATTGGTACAAACCCAGATGACTGAGCATGAATATTCAACAAAACCTAACCCAAAGCAATTAAAGCCAAAACGAATTTAACACAAACCCAAACAATCAAAATATAACCCATTTCACATAATCCCACTAATTTTAAGAAAATAACCATCAACACTACCTTTTCGAGGTCGGCAATCCACTAAAGCTTCAAGGTTGCAAGCAGCTATTCAGAAGACATACCTAAAGGGAGGGGTTCCGATTCCAAACAGAGAGCAAGAGACCGAATACAGGGAGAAAGAGAGAGAGAAAGAGCTGCGCTATGAGAAAGAGAGCAAAGAGAGAGACACAGAGTTGCGCTAGAGAGAGAGAGAGAGCCAAGAGAGACACAGAGAGCTGCGTTAGACAGAAACCAAAGAGAAATAGAGTTGTGCCAGAGTGAGAGAGAGAGAGCTGAGTGACCTAAGAGAGAACAAACTTTCTGAACTTGTGAAAATTCAGCAATAAGTGTACAATATTTTTATATTTATAGGTGTTAGTTGTAAAAAAATTGGGAGGCGTGGGTATTTTTAATTGAGATTATAAAATGGGGGGTATATACCGCTATTTCCCTAAATTATACCACTTGCGCATGACAAAAGGCTCTCAAATGGAAAATGTAAAAAATATGACTAACAGAGAGAGTTAACCTGTCATGTTCAAAGACCAGGTATTAGCGTTTGTAATTTTTTAAATGAAAAGGAAAAAATGTTAAAAACTTAAACTAAAATGTAGATTAATTAAGTAAATCAATTCAGTGCTTGTTGATGGCCCTGAATGACGGTGGGTAGAACAAGTGGGAGACTTTTACAGATACTGATTACACAAATATTAATAATTAATCCAAATATTTAATTTTGAATATTAATAATTAATCCAATGTGATGCAACTTGGAGACCTAGTGGGATATTGACAGCTTGAGTAACACACATTTGCTCTTCGTTGACGGCAATTGGTTCACACTTGCTCAACTTCGTATATATAAACGGAAAATAATGTTTCCTTTCAAAAATGGAAAAATCAAAATGCAAAATCCTATGGTTACAAATCACCTCTTTCCAATTTTTTTAAATTAACTTTGATGGGGTGTTAATTTGATTGGCCTAGGCCTTTGGTATGCTCTTAAGGGAGAGAAACTCTCATTCAACAGGAGTAACACTTTTTGCTATTCCCGGCCAATAACACAATGACATATGGGATAACTTTTCCACGTATATTTATGTTGCTGGCCGTAGATAGCAAACCAGTGATATTCCCGTTGTAAATATATAAATTATGTGCAATTTATATATCATGATGATGACTTCTTCTTTTAGTTGCTTTACTATTTTATTTGAGTTTCTTATAAATTATTGTGCAATTTCCGTTTGGTGCAGTTTTTATCAGAACAGAAACTGTATTGCAGTTTTCGTTTTCATAATAGTAGAGATAAGCAATCGTTCACGGGCGTTCATGCTTTGTATATTTATGTTATTTCACTCTTAATTTTGACTAGGTTGCTGCTCAAAAGTGATTGTATGCGATAAGGTCTAGTTTCAACAGAAGTGCTCACCTGAGGACCAAATTTTGAGGGACTCAGCGCCAAACACATCTCACCCATTGGATTAATCCAACGGTGTTTAAGCTTTGAATTCTCAATGAAATTCAGTCCAAGCAAAGCCATTGTTTGCATTGCATGATTGGTTTGCTTCAACAGTTGATCAAATTGCTGGGTGACGTGGAATATTCTAGGTCTATTTCAAATATTGATTTTGGATGCACTGCTTGGGTTGAAGATCAAACTGCATAGTCTCTTTTGGGAGTCAATATGAAATTCGTTAGATGGAGGAGATGATAGGAAAGAGATTAGAGAGACAGGAGTTGGATATTGCGGGTTGAAGAAACGGGTTGGAAAGTCTATATGGGTCTCACTTTCAGTTACTAAGACTACAAGCCGTTGGATTAATCCAACGGGTGATATGTGTTTGCCGCTCAGAGTCCCTCAAAATTTGGTCCTCAGGTGAGCACCTCCTGCTACTTTTCAAAGCTGGCACTGATTGGGGACAGGTAGGGCGGAGACTTGGTTGACTTCTGCCCTTCTGCTACTTCCTATATGAACGGAACTCAGACTTCTCCATTGCTAAGATTATTTTTTTCAATCTAAAAAAACAGAAGAAAAGGAAAAGCTGCTAATATGGCCGAAGGTATTGTTTCAATAGTGCTCGAAGGGCTCAGCAACCCTATCATTCAGGAATTGAAATCCTTGAAATCCGTGGGTGGTAAGGTTCAGAGTGCACAAACCCAGCTACAATTCATGCAAGCCTACTTGAAAGATGCAGACGCAAACCAGGGACGCAATGAAGCAATACGCATTTGGGTGGCAAGTGTCAGAGATGCTGCTTATGATCTTGAGGATGTCATTGAAACTTATGTCTTAAAAGTGGCTTTCAAGAGGAAACCAAATGTTTTGACATGGTTTACTTGCATATTCATAAAAGGAGTTAATCTTCATCGGATTGGCTCAGACATTGAGAAAATTACAACCAAAATTTCACAGTTGAGTTCGATTATGCCAAGTTTTAACCTACACCAAACAAGGGAGAGTGGAGGTGACACTTTTTTTCAGAGGCAAAAGGAACGGAGGATAGCTTATCCTCATATTGTCGACCCTCATGTGGTTGGGTTAGCCGCTGGAACAGAGATATTGGCTACGCATTTGATCAAAGAAAAAGGCCCCCGAGTTGTTTCTATTTGGGGGATGGGTGGGTTGGGTAAAACCACTCTTGCAAAACAAGTGTATCATCATGGTGATATTAAGCGTCATTTTGATTGTTTTGCCTGGGTGTGTATTTCTCAACAATGCCAAGCACGGGAAGTTTTGGAAGAAATTCTGACTAAACTCATTTCTCCTACCAATGAGGAAAGAAAAAAAATTGCAAAAATGAAGATTGATGAAATAGCAGAGAAACTTTGGAATACACAAAGATATAGGAAATGTTTGGTGGTGCTTGATGACATTTGGACCAGTGATGCGTGGAGCTCTTTGCAAGCTGGATTTCCAATGAATGAGGAAACTGGGAGCCGAATTTTACTCACTACTCGCAACAAAGAAGTCGCTTCGTATGTGGACAAAAATGGTTTCCTCTTCGAACTACAGTCATTGAATGATGATGAAAGCTGGGAACTGTTTGAGAAGATAGCAATGTTTGGACCGGAAGATACAAGTATATTCTCACACAAACCTTTTATCTCTACTTTTCATGTTTATCAATTCAGTGTGTCAACTAACTTTTTCTTTCTCATTCTAAGAAAATTCTACTATAGAATATTCAAAACTTTTGCACTACGCCTCTACATGAAGATACCAGTTTTATTATCACAATATTTATATTCAGAAAATATACTCAAATCAAAACCTATACTCTAGAAATTTCTTTCTTCAATAGAAAGAAAGTGTAGCTAACAACGAATCTCTCACTTAATATCCAAATAAATCAGGGCTCACATAACGGACCAACACAAATCAAAGTTGTAGCCCAAAGAAAAATCAGAAACTTATGGGATAATTTGTTTTGTATACTTTTCATCAATTGAACACATGTATTTGATCTTAATATTGTTTCTCAGACCCTAAAATTTATGAACATAAGAAAGAGCTAGGAAGGGAGATGCTTCAACGTTGCAAAGGTTTGCCACTAGCCATCAAGGTGCTTGCAGGACTTCTTGCTAGAAAAGACACAGTTGATGAGTGGAATACGGTGCATAAGAATGTTTATGAATATATAAGGAGAGGCACAGACCTTGGGCCCGATTACAAAGGTGAAGGATATGAAGGGGTATCATGGGTATTGGAATTGAGTTACGATAACTTACCTTATTACTTAAAACCATGTTTTCTCTACTTAGCCCATTTTCTGGAAGATTATGAAATACCGGTGAGTACATTGACTAAACTATGGATGGCAGAAGGTTTTATATCATCGGCATCAGTGGAAGTAATGGAAGATGTATCATATATGTGCTTAAGTGAGTTAGTGGGCAGGTGTATGGTTCAAGTTGGAAAACAGGGTTCGAATAAGAAGATCAAGACTTGTCATCTCCACGATCTTATGCGAGACTTATGCATGTTAAAGGCAAAAGAGGGAAACCTTCTCCATATTATCAATTATTCTGCAGATGTGGAGATCAAGCAAACACCAAACGGTAGAGTTCGAAGACTTGCCATCTATTTGGACAAAAAGGTTGATATATATGGTCTGGGAAAAGATGAAAATTATGGACATGTTAGGTCTTTGTTATTTTCTGCCTCAATATACTTCATGAACTCAAAGGTGTTACAGTCACCATTAAAGAACTTCACATTACTTAGAGTTTTGAAGTTTGAAGGTATACGTAGTGGAGTGTTCAAGTTACCGCATGAAATTGGGAATCTAGTGCACTTAAGGTTTTTAAGTGTAAAGGATAGTAATTTTCACACGTTGCCATCATCTATAGCAAATCTGGTATGTTTGCAGACTCTAGATTTACGTAACATTGATCGGGATTTTAAAATTCCAAATGGAAACATGTTTTCCAAGATGGAAAAATTGAGACATATATATTTACCCATATATCACAGTGCAAGACGTCTGTTATTTGCTACTGAGGCAGTGAATATGCACACGGTAGTCAATATTTGTATTCAGGCATCATCTGATCTAGATGATTTTGTTAAACTAACCAACCTTAGAAAATTGGGGGTTAACATATTTGACGGAGGGGACAAAAAGGAGAAAGGGACAAACATCATATTTAAGCATCTCCATTCTCTATCGGTTGGCTAGGGATGGATCGAACCAATACCATGGAACATAGTATTAAGCTGTCCTAATATATACAAGTTGCGACTATACGGAGTAATCAGAGAGTTACCAAAAGAACTCATGTGCCATGAGAAACTCACCAAGCTTACACTGATAAATTTTGGTAATCTCGAGGACGACCACACAAAAGTATTAGAGAAGCTGCCAAGCTTGAGAATGCTTTTTGCTAGATTCGGTTATTTTCCAGCACTTCTTGTTTGCTCAAAGGGAGGCTTTCCATTACTCGAATTTCTTTCTCTTGCTAAGTTGACGGCGTTAAAAGAATGGAAGGTGAAGAAAGGAGCCATGCCTCGTCTCTGCAGATTGCACATTGAGGAGTGCTTAGATTTGAAGGCAGTTCCTGATGGGCTCCAATATATTACTACCCTCAAGGAATTAACCATCAATGAGATGCGTTCTGAATTCTGTAGCCGGCTTGGGGAAGGAGGAGAGGATTTTTACAAAATCCAACATGTGCAATCTGTTATTATAACAAATATTTGGGCATAAGAAGATTCAGAATAAAATGGTATGCTAAATTTTGTTTTTCTTTATGTTTTTCTCTTTCCTTATTTATTTTTTCAAGGGAAAAAGAAGTAATTGTTTCTCTCCTCTTTCCATTTGAAGGGAAAAAGAGTTGGGGGCCGAGCAACATCAAAAAGAGTCGGGTGAAAAATAGGTGAAAGGTGTGTTTCATTAAAGTAGTAGTATTTCTATTTTATTTTAATATAAAGAGTTTATTTTTATATCTCATGTAAAAAAGCTGATTGATTGGACTATCATTTTCCTGGCAATCAATTCCCCATTTACTTGCAACTCCGATTGTATACATATTTGTTATAACAAGAGCCTCTCTTATTACGTTAAATAAATTTAAACTACTTTTGAATTGGGTTACTCTAGCAGTTGCACTATTTTCAACACATTTTCGAATACATTACACTTACACCAATTGTGTTTTTTTTCTTTTTTCTTTTTTGAGAAACTGCAATAAAAACCATATCTATTTATTGGATCATGAGCTTCTACATTTAGTATTCATACATTTATACGTATTTAGAGAAATTTCAACCATTTGATTAATCTAATGAATTGAATTATTCCACGTCATCATAATTACATTAAATTAAAACTCTCCTATTGTACCTTATCACTCACCGGTTACTCATCTTTAACGAGTTCAATATTATTTTTAATGCAGTTTCCCGGACTCCTAATGCAAAGCAAAGCCAAGCCCCTGAACGTTAACCATTCGAATATCTTTTGGCCAATTCTTTGGCTCTTTTCTTTTTTTCATTTTATTCCTGGGTTTTTTTTTCTTTTTTGAATTATAATGTTGTATGTGATTCTCTTTCGTTTGTATCTGGGACTCACTCTATACTCTTCTTGGGTTTTAAATTAAATTTAATTATATTGCAAGTTGAATGTGCAGAGACTAAAACTAGAAAATATATAATATAATTAGGCTTTTTATCACAAATGGTCCTTCAGATTTACAAAATTATCACGAATCGTCTTTCAAGTTTTTTTGTGACACTAATAGTCCTTCAGGTTATCATCTACCCATCAAAATGGTCCTTCCAGTTAATTTCCATCAAAACTAACGTTAAAAAATCACTGACCATTCGTCCAAACCCAACCCTCATAACTCTGTCCCTCCATTTCCTCCTGGGTCCTTCCATTTTGGCGCCCCAGTATATAACCAATCTTGAAAAGTAAATTCTAAAGAAATTGAAACAATCCAAGTTCAAGAGAAAGACCAACAATGAAGAACTCCAGAAAAAGACTAAATTCATGCTTATGGATCAATATGAAATATAGAAGAAGTCCTACAAATTCATTATCAATGGCACATCAAATACAGTCCTCAATAGTTTTTTGAGTACTGATGTGATTCAATAGTTTTTCAACATCCAGTACGGAATGGAGGATGACTAAGACTTCATTTATAGCTGCAAATCTCAATGTGGCTGGCAATTTATTCACACGTAATTATGGTTACCCTTCAGTACCAAGCTAAGCTTTTGCAGAGTGTCTTAATCTTGTGGCTAATTGCTTGTAGTTGTCCCATTCATTATGATTACCTAGGGCTAGGGGAAGAAAAACATGTGTAAAAAGAAGAAGACACAGTAGAGTAAGCTTAAGACATCAAATATACCATTTGTTCATGGCTAGCTCAACTCTGTTTCTTTCCTTATTTTTCTTTTTCTTTGGTCTTCTTTTCCCCTTCTGCTCTCCTATATAAAGGCACACAATGCAACAATTAGAGCAAGCTCTTTGATTCTTTGGAGTGCCCTCAAATCCTCACACACTCCTTAGTTAAAAGAGCTTCACCCCCAGAATGGCAGCCCATGATGCTTTCCTCTTGGCCTCTGTTTTTGGCGTTCTAGGTACCCTAGCTACTTAGTTCTTCTACCTCCTCTAACCAACCCCCTTGTATTAATAACTGGGTTCCTTTTTCTTTTCAATTTTCACTTGGTTTTCAATTCTAAATTCTCTCTCTCTCTCTCTCTCTCTCTCTCTCTCTCTCATGCACATATGGGATTTCATGCATCGTCTATAATTGTTGTCTAACTTTTTGCTTGAGCTTGGATTGTTTCAATTTCTTTAAAATTTTACTTTTCAAGATTGGTTATATACTACATAGGCGCCAAAATGGAAGGAACCAGGAAGAAATGGAGGGAAAGAGTTTTGAGAGTTGGGTTTGGTCGAATGGGTAGTGATTTTTTTAACGTCAGTTTTGACAGAAATTAACTTGAAAGACCATTTTTTTGGGTGGATGATAACCTGAAGGACTATTAGTGTCACAAAAAAACCTGAAGGACGATTCGTGATAATTTTGTAAACTTGAAAGACCATATGTGATAAAAAGCCTATAAATTATAAGGGGGTTGAAGTTGAATCATAGAAGAAATGACCGCCATGAGCACTATGTGTCTGCAAGTCCATGGTATTAATTAACACTAAAATAAAAATAAAATTTGATCTCATTAAAGATGGGCAAGGGGAAAATGAGGGGGCACAAATTGTGAGTTTTTACTATAATATAATTTTGATGACATGGACTAATTAAACTTTATTAAATTAATCAAATGATTAAAATTTCTCTAAATACATATAAATGCGTAAATATCAAATGTAGAGGATCAAATCCTTATTTATTATACACTTACGATTATGCATATTATCAACGATTCGAACAAACCAACAAAGGGTCGTTGATACAACTTAAGCCTTTCAAGTTTTGTTTTTAATTAATTCTAGACAAGAAACATTAATAAAACTTCATATCAAAACTAAGAACAATTTACATTAATCTTTTCTTTTTTCTTTTAGGTTTTTGCATTCATTCTCCCTTACTTCACCTCTATCTCTCATCTTTCTCAAAATAAAAGTTAAATAAAATGCTTCCATCTTTTAACAAGAAAATGAAAACTGAAAACAAAGAAACAAAAGTATTACCACTTGAGCCCAATGTATATACACAAAAGAAATATACATATATTAGGTCTGGGACAACTAAAGATGTAGAAATATATATATATAGGAAGGATAAAAGGGTCAGGGCTGGGTTGCAAATATTATGGCAATTAAAAGCACAAAGCTACAGGAAATATTAGGCACTAACCATGTCACAAGGAATCTTAAACAAGGGCAAAGAACATAATTAACAAATGAAAGCAGTCAATTTCTTTCCCGTGCCGATCAAATTTTCCTTGGTTACCTACTAGCAAGGTATGTGCCAGTAGCATACAACAATCTTCAATTTAGTTTCAAGAAGCATAAGAAATAAATTGATACATATGCCTCATCGACCCAGTGAAACACAGGTTTAATCCAAACGCTTGAATCCAAGGACACTTTAATACGCGAAACAAAAGATTAGGTAATCCTTGGGTAGTACTTTGAAACAACAAACCTGTACACTCAAACAAATGCTTGAAGCACAGCAAAAACTAGCCCACCCATCAAATTGTTACAAGTGCCATGAGTATAGAAAGACCAGGAACCAACATTAGTGCATATCAGTGACGAAGCTTATTCCCTCACTTCATTTTGTTAAACACGAGTTACTGTAAAGTGGGTGGAATATCAGTGTTGCCACGGTTAATCTTTTCATCAACATTTTCATGGAAGGAGTGTCAATTTTCAGCCCCTCTCCCTAACTATACCGTACATTAAAGGGTAACAGAAGAAAATAGGGGAAATTTAAAAGGCATTCCGTCCTATAGAATCAAAATCATCAATAAGAAATGTCAAGAGAAGGATATACACGATTAATAGACTAATGTTAATAGACTAATGTTGCAAACTGTATTAGCTTCAAATGGTGTAGTATTTGAGAAGACTGTCACTGCTGTAGAAAGACAAAAGTTGCAATACAGGGAGATCTACAACTATTAACATTACTGATCACAATTATTCCACTACAACAGTATAAAAAATAAGCTAAAGCAAAGCAGCACTTCAGTCATAAAAAAAGTAGCTAGAAAAGAACTACCCAAGGGATGCCCAAAACTGAACCCTATAGGTATAGCACAAGTATTCCACCTCCTCACCCCTCTCCCTTAAAACACCTCCCATTCTTCTCCATTCACACAACCCAAATTAAACTGTAAATCCTTATGATCTAAAATGTACAATGTTAACTTTTGCCAGTGAACAATATTCAGTCGCAAGCTCTGAAAGAATATATGACAGAATTGTAATCGATATGATATATTTTGCTTGGTTCAAAAAAATAAAATACAGAACCGATCACAATAGAAGTCTTTGTCCCAACATAAATTTCATGTTCCTAAAGGTCTAACTAAATCACTCAAACCAACTTTTAGGTAGAAAAAGATATAAAGCTAGTGTAGCCTTATTTGATTGTTACTTTGGTGTGAGCATTGATTCCATAATGAAGGTTTCAGTTTATCAACCTAATCAATGAAACTAACTTCTAGGACACACAGAGATGGCTCATGATATCCTGAACCATTGTCACATGGTTGATTATTTAATGAGAACCAGGGGCACAAGTATTCAATTTCTAATATTCTATCTTGCCAAACCTCACATAGCTGCTTCAGTTAAACAATTTTTTCAAGCTGCTCTGCTTCAAACATCTGATCTGTCTGCATTTCTGACAGCAGAAAGAATTCATTTTGCTCTTTCAGAAATAATGTGAAACTTCTAGGACACAGAGAGATGGCTCATGATATCCGCCACAGCAAACAAATGCTTGAAGCACTACAACACAGCAAAAACTAGTCCACCCATCAAGTCCCTCCCTTCCTCCAAATAAGAAAGTGAAATCAACAAAATCCCAAGGAAAAATCCATTGTACTGAAAATGCAAATGGTCCACAATCACAAGCATTGGAGACCAAACCACCAGTACCCAGATCATTTTTTGCCTCGTTGAATCCAGCTTCCTAGTCAATAAATAAACCTCATACAAAAGACACAAATCCGAGAAGATAACAGAGATTCTTTGGAAATAAAGCACTACGTTTGAGCTGTAATTCAAGCCCTTTTGGAGGTGAACAATTTGTGGGTCAATGAGATTGGCAAAAATAGATAGGAAGCGCTCAAAGTAGCCAAAGAATGGAGGGTAGTCAAGGGTCCAAGGGCAGGTCTCGTCAACGTACCATTGAGAGAGAGGCAGAGAGTGGGTTATAGCAAGCCAGTGGCGATGGACCTCAACGTCTGTGCTTTTGCAGGCTGGGATCAGAAGCAGCTTTACGCAGGCGGCTGCGGCGAAAAACCACCACAGCTCTGTAATGGGCTTGCTGGGTTTTGGAGGTTTTTTCAGTTTCGGGGTGATTTGTGCTTCCATGGAGTTGAAACTTCAGAGAACAACCAGGAATTCGATTCAGCGAAAACTGAATTCAAGAAAAATGAAGGAGAAAGAAAAAGAAAAAACCTGAGATTTCAATACATTTTGAATTTCATTGCTATGAACTCCAACGACGAACCATTTTGTCTCCGCGTTGGGTTCGATCTCGATTGAGAGACCCAAAACCCGACAAACCGTTGCTTGCTGACCAGCCCAGCCGTGAAGGAAAAGCGGGGACTAAAATGTACCAAAAAGAAAAAAAAGCGGGGAATACTGAAGTTTCCGATTTTTCTTCGGTTGGTGCATAGCATATGACAATTTACCATTGGATTTTCTTTTTCAGATTGATCCAACGGCTGGGAGCTGTGGTTAGGCCTAACCGGCTAACCGGCTGTGGAATATTATATGAATATCAGAGGAAGGAGGTTTGATGCATACGTAGAAAAAAAAAAAAGTGGTTTGAAGCATAAGTTGTATGATTTTTGGCATTTTCAATTGACAAGTAAAACGTAATACTTCGTGAGAACTACAAATGCATATGTGCGTAAATAACACCTTCTCTTCCATTGAGATTCCAGTGCATTATTACATCCGGGTTGATATTTTCTTCATCAGTGCCACAAGCTATGCCTTGAGAGAGGTGTGATGTCTTTACTGAGGTTTCCTTTTAATTTTATGTCTTATTCAGGCTTTGTATTTTACACATCGGTTGAGGTTTATTGAGTTCACGCAATGCTAGTGACATGTCCTCTACTAAAGTTATCTTAGGAATTTGGATGATATTATAAAGTTAAATTGTTTATGTATGCCAAGAATTGAATGAGATGGAAAATGAAGAAAATGCATGGATTGCAAGGGACTCTTTGCATATGGTCATTTCAAATCCATTCTAAATGTTATTGGGGTTTTTTTCGGTCCGAAGGCTTGTTCGGGCTTGTTGATTATTGGACCACTATAGAGTGGTAAATCAAGCATACATTGCCCGTTTTTCTGAGTTAGCGAAAACTAGGCCCACAGCATCCTGAAGGAGAAGCAAGTCATAGGGGAGTACTCTGTTGTTCTTCCAGCAGCTGCTTGTCTTGTGTTGACGTTTCCGGCATCTCTAAAAATGAGTACAGATGATTTGCTTATGTTGAGCAGAGATTATAGAGTTTGGCATGAGACGTTTAACAAATGAGAATTAATGCATGTGCTTGGCTTGGTGTTGGATATGCTTGAGTTTGGGCGTTGAGAATTTATTGTTTGAAGCTCTGGCTATGGTTGTTTAAGAGTTTCAAGAGAAGGAGAATGGAAGGAAAAGCTTGAGGCTTGAAGGCTATGATGTTTATAACTTGAGAGAGTATGAGGAGGAAGGAAAGGCTTCGAATTATGCTTGGTGAGGCTTTTATAGAGAAGATGACAGATTTCAAAGATGAGAAAGTAGGAAACATGGTTGTGATGGCTGCTGGGAGCTTGCAGCAGCCAAGAGAATGGGTAGATGGTCAATAGGATGCTTGCAGCAGCCAAAGGATAAAGGTTGATGGCTGAGGAATAACTGTGATGGTTGCTGGAATGCTTGCAGCAGCCGAAGGAATGTGCTTTGATGGTTGCTGGGGTGCTTGCAGCCACTCAAAGAAGTGGGTTCTCATGGTTGCTGAGAGGCTTGCAACAACCCAAAGAAGTTGGTTTTTGTATGGGCAATGCCTACCAATTTACAGAATGTGAAGGCTCTCTTTGGTTTCCAATAGGTAAAAGGAAGTGTTGGAACCATCCTATTTCTAATGAGTAAAAGGGAGCATTGGGATATTATTATTTCCAGCAGGTAAAGCTAGGCATTGGAAAATGACTATTTCCTATGAGTAAAAGAAAGCATCGGAATTGGCTTGTTTCCAGCGGGTAATAAGGAGTGCTTGAAGAATATCTCATTTGCTCACCCACATTGGAGAACTCCAAGTAATGGGCTTAGACTTTTATGCTCTCAAGTAGCTAGCCCAAAGTCTCCACTATCCAAGAGCTTTCGTGGGCCTTGTGGACCTCCATAACCTTCCACCACAATCCCTCATGCAAGCCCCATAAACCACATGACTTGGGTTCATGTGAGCTTGGTAGGTGATTGTCATAAGAAAATGTATTAGCCTTGCATGGAGTTATTTGGCATGTGCTTGGAATGCTTGGGCATGTGTTACAGTGACTTGGGCTTTGTGACCAAGCTTAGTTGTATATCGGAATGAGAGGAATAGGTTTTTGGCATGACATGGATGCTATTAGAATTTGTGTAAAAGCTTGTGTACATATTAATTTTGTTGAATTAATTTCCAAAAATATAATTGGAATTAATGCATGACCAATTTATCCCCTATTTCGTACGTCATTTTGGACTTTAAATGCTTTTGGGCTTGTCGTGAATTTTTGGGCCTCAACAAATATATTACACCTAATTATTTCAAATCTTAAACTTATACCTTTGTTGATGCCTTGTGCCTATGCTGAGGTTATGCCTCTTTTGACATCTTGTATATCTTTAGTGCGGTTATCTTGAGTTCATGCATTTGTTGACGACTGGTATCGATCTCTAATAAGGTTATCTTGAGTTCATACCTCTAATGACTGCTTATACCTCTCCTGATGGCTTATGTTTCTTACCTCGACTGAAGGTTTTAGTTTATGTCTCTATTGAGGGCTTATGTATTGTACCTCAACTAAAGTTTTTGATTTATGCTTAGGTCTTTTTGTATTATACACCGACTAAGGTTTTTAGAGTTTAGATATTTACAATAGAGAAGTTGTTGAAGCCCTAAATCAAAGCAAGTTTTTGAAGAGAGAGCTATGTATCAATCAAAGTAAAATTTAGTACAAGGTGAGTCAGATATATATATACCTCCAATACTATATCTTAATATGTAGCATCCCAATGTTGAAATTCCAAGACTCATTTTGAATAGTGGTCTAGTTTCAGAATGTGAACAGCTCTAGTTTCCAAAAACATTCTATCTCACATATAGAAAATTAAGAATCATAATACACTTTGGATAAATATAATGAAAAACTCAAAGTCAGAATAATAAGATTAAATAAATTAAAATAATTAATAAATTGGTTGAGAAATTAGAAAATTATGTCTACAACTTGCGTAGGTGACTCAATTCATCACGAACCTTTAGATGATATGCTTGAATGTAATAAGGTCTATTTAAATAAATAAAAAATCATATGTGATAGGGGTGGTTTGTGCTTCCAATTTTTAGAGATAGAAGATTCCCCCTATTTGTCTTCATTTTCTTATAATTTTCCTTCATCCATCATAGGCAGCTGCATCTCGACGTCGAATCTCCACCTACGTTTCACCATCAGATATCCACCACCATCCTTTTTGCGGTTTCTTTATGTTTGGAATAAGTCGCAAAGACTTTTTCGGTTCTCTATGTAATTTTCACCACCTCTTCTTTTGTGAGAGCTTTCCACTTCTCCTTTGTGAGAGCTTATTGTTATGGCTTTATTTTTTCAAGCTTTACCTTTGTTTTTTAATTATTATTATTATCTTAAGTTTGCAATTTTAGTTGGGATGTCTACGCCATAGTTTCTTCAATCATGCATGATCGTTATTGGAGAATCATTAGATTGTCTTAATTTTGATGTTAGATAGCTCCGTTATTGTAATGGCCCTTTGTGGCTAGTGACTTTTTGGTTGAATTATGAATGCAACCCCAGAATTTCTCCACAAAAAAAAAAAAACATAATTAAAGAAAGACTCAGACATATAAAAGAATTTGTTGAAGAAATATAAAAACAAGATAACTACATGAGCATCCTTAACATTCTTGAGTTTTAGCCTTTCGTCAAAATAATGAGAAACGCAACGAACAAAATTCATAAGGTTTAATTGAATATCCACTCCATTGAAAGCGCACACGAATAAAATTCTAAGAAAAGACTCAAATTCAAATTTAACCTCTCGGAAAATAATTACTAAAACAAAACAACATCTACACACAAAAAAAAACAAAACAAAACTTTGGAAGGCTGCTAGAGAGCCTTGCTAGGCTTACGTGTGTGAAGCATCAACACGTAATAAAGAATAGTAAATATCTCTATTTCCCAAATTATGATTTCTCTTGAAACTCTAACACCAATTAATATGCATATAAAATTATATATGAGAGACCTTTGGATGACGATTATGAGGGTCGTTGGATATGAGAGATGGTAAATCCAACGTTGCACATCCTTTCGCCGCCCACAAGTACTGTGGAATTGACCTCCTATGTTAGTATGAAATTGTGTTGGCATTTCCTAGAACTTAGTATAGGTTTGGAAGTTTCATTTTGCTAGAGGGTTGAAGCAAAATTGTTGTTTCTGATTTCCAGAAACTACAGGATTGAAATAGCTCAGCAATTCCTGAATTCCAGAATTGTGAGTCCAACACGTATGAGACATTTGATCTGAATGATAAGACATGTCATTTTTCATGCACTCATACTAGGAACGTTTTTTTGGAATCTAATATGATTTTATTTCCTTGATCTTCCTTGATTTTAATCAATTCAAATCCATTTAGGAGTGCATCTCATTTAGGCATATTTTCAATATCTTTTGTTTATTCCTTGCTTCCTTTTATTATTAAATGCTTCTTGTCTCTCAAGTATCTTTGATTTTCTATCACGTTTTGGTTGCTTGGAAATCACGTTTCAATCATATCACAATACCAAGGAGTCAAGATACCCTTAATAGTTGACTAGGCATATAAGGATTCATTTGATATTGTGATTGATTAAAATCTTCCTTTCTTAAATATCTCCTTTCCTATTGGTTGGACTACATGAGTCCAATCTTTAGAATAGGAAAGATACTTTCGAGATTTTCTATCAAGCCTTAGAAATTGGAGATTTGGTTTTCAACATGTTTTCTTTCTTGTAAAGAAAAAGTCTATAAAATAAGACCTTTGTCTTCTTTGTTTTTTTAGAGCTTTCACGATAATATTTTCAGTCCATAAACTTTGGAAACCAAAGTTTTTATTTGAGATAAATCATCAAGTGTTCCATGTTTACTTAGTGATTTATCAAACACTTTTATCATTCATATTGCATTCATTTGCATGTTCGGTGACTCATACAGTTGAGGGCACCAAGACCGTTGTGACAGTTTTCTCCGGTGAGTTTGAATCGATCGTGACCAGTATTGGATTCAACATAAGAAGAGTTGGAAGACCTCTGGCGAGCTTGAAGTAATCATGACCAGTATTGCGTTCAACATAAGGCGTGTCGAAAGATCATCCTGTGACAGAAGTTGAGTTACGAAGAAGTCAGTAAATATTATCTAGAATGTGTCTAGGATAAGTGTGTGAGTACTTCTTGTATACATGGTTCTGTAGTGGATTTGTTTTGGATTGAGGAGTCCCATGAATTTTCCTCAGAGGTGGGGTTTTACCACTTAAAATACTTTATGTGTACTTTCTGTTTTTACGTTCTACACTGTAGAGGATTGATACATCGTATCAATCCCTTTGGCGTGTTTTTTTTTATATTACTGTATTACTCTTGACTACTCAAAACGCAAACTTTACTCTTTTAGTGTTTTAAGCTATCCTAAAGGTATTTTCATCCTATATATAGGGTTTATTCTTGTACATATTCATCCAATCTATAGCTAGCTATGTTCAAGAGAGAATTAGGATATAAACAATCAGTAGAGAGATGGCGTACAACGTATTCAGCAACCCCATCGAAAGCTCGACTTTGAAAGGGATGCCGGAGTTCGAGTGCAAGGAAATAGAAAGAAAAGACAAGGCAAAAGTGGCTCGGCAGATGAAAAAATCGGGGAGATGGACCTTAAAGCCCTTACTTTTGTGGAGAATTTGAAGAAGCAGCATGGTGATGGAATCTCCACACTTTGCCTTGTTTACAATGCAACTGGGGACACCGTAACATATTCTATAAGTACGGATTGGTGTGGGCACATTGGACACTCCCCCTACCCAGCACTCATCGCAAATGGGCGTTGGAAAGTTGGAAGGATCTGCGGGCAATGTTGTGTACAACGGCAAGACCAAGGATGGTGAGGACCGCAGATGGATGCTAGCGTGGAGCAACAATAGGGTTGCCGGTAAAAACTCGGTATGTTATTTTCAATTCAGATTATCTCAGTGGAGTAAATGTAGTATACCTAGTTTGCTACTTCCAAAAATATTTCCGAATTATTCAGATCATTGATGAGGAAGCATTTATGATTTCAAAACAATCTCTTCTTGTGCAGGTGCATACTGAGAATTGACCAACTGAACACTATGTGAGTAATGTTGGTTGGATCCCCATAATCTATGATGGTTTGAATCAAAATCGCATCTACAAGAGTGAGACTTGGGGTGGCTGCGTGTCAACTATCTCAACTGGCACTGGCACTTCCCCAATAGTTGAAGCAATATTTACATTAGAAATGTCTGAGTTGGTCTTTTATTTTGGCATGCACAATAAAATGGTGTGAACCAATACTATATCACAGCATGTTGTATTTTATTTCTCTTGTTTGTAATTTGCAGCTTCACCTTCTTGTGAAGCATATACGCTTGTGTTTCCTTATAATCTTTCTGTTTCGATATATTGAAGATGGCTGGGCTCTAACGAGGACTTCTAAATGAGCATACTATGTGAGGATCCATTTCAGCCATCCGATCTGATCGCAACGGCTGTAGAGAAAAAGCAAGCTTACTAAGTAAATGGGTAGGCTGCTCTGTCTGCTGGTCCAATCAAAAGCTTTTCTTCTTTTTTATTCCCACAGCTGAAGACACGCGCAGGCATGATGTCTCCCACTTCCTTTTTTATTTATTCTTTATGCCCTTTTTCTTCCTTCGTTGATGCTTCTGGTCCACTTTTTCTTTTGTATTTTTTTCATATCAAATTCCCTTTGGTCTGCTGTGTTTCATTTCCTCCTCTTTGCTGTAGTTTCATCTCAAAACGACACCGTCTAGGACCAGGTCGCTTAACTTTTTTTTATTTTATTATCATGGCCTTTTGGACAAGTTTTTTTTAATGCCCAAAATATGCATATAACAATCTAATAAATATGTTGCTCATAATTTTTTTTTTATAAACATGCATGTAACTTTTATTGCATTTTCATTCATTTTGTAATTTATTGTGTTTTATCTTAAACAATTCTTAAACATGATTTCATATATTTAAATTAATGAGAAGAGTGCTGCTAAATGAACCCTAAAATTAACTGAGTACACCTTACTACCAAACTATTTATTGAATTACTAATTTACCCTAATATAAAATGACCAAAAAGGATATATTGAATTGTGAAACAAATGTAATTTTAATATCAGTAATGCTACGGACAGCAACTTAAACACCAACTTTTTATTACCAACCGATGTGTCACATGACATGGATCATCTCTATTTTAATTTAATCAGTTTTTTTATGTTTTTAAAATTTATTTAATTAATTTGTTTAACAACCAAACACTAACATCATCCTAGCCGCACCATTGTCATCGCTGCAGTACTAGATATGCCATGATTTCACAATTGACAAACGTCCATAGATCCAACATGGCTTTTCTCTTTTGCTGGTTCCTCATGTCCCGGAAATCCCAAGTTTATTTGAGGCGATGTAACACTACAATGTGATGGACAAGATGATAGATGAGATAATCATATTACCTCTCCCAAATTGGGTTTGACAGAGGATTTGCCCCAGATTTGGGTGAAAAGACCTCCACTCTTTCCTTGATCAAGTTCATGATAAGTGACGATATACAAAGTTTAAGGCCACATCCACAATGAACGAGACTTGAAATTTTAGGATAAAGTCAATTCTACTATTTTTTATATATATTAGATTTATATTCTTTGTTCAGTCGCCCAGCTTGATGGTTATTATATGGCTCCTTGTGATAAAGTGTATTAGGGTGTGCTAAGGGTATTTTTGGAAGTTAAATAGGGTGAACTTAGTTAATTTTACATTTTGATTTTAATATTAGGGTGTACTTAGATTATAGGGTGTACTCAGTTAATTTTAGGGTTCGTTTAGCAACACTCGATGAGAATCATTTGATCAAAGAAACAAGAGTGTATGTGATAGAATGTTTTGATTTATCTATATACAAAGTTGAGTTTTTATTATTGATTTATATTTTTATAATTTAAAATTAGCATTTTGGAGCTTTAAAGAGAAGATAATATCACAAGATGTTCATTGGAATTTTCTGGGTATTTTTATGATTTTAAATTTATTTATTATGAATTTTAGAAATTAAATTATAGAGAAATAATATAACGGAAGCTAACGGGCGGGGACCATTTTGATGCATAGAGGGTAACCTTAAGGATCATTTGTGTCACAAAAAAACGTTAGGGACCAAAGTGATAATTTCGCAAACCTCAAGGACCTTTTGTGATAAAAAAACCTTTATAATTTTTTCCACCAAAAATTTTCGCGTGCCGCCCTTTTTTCACCAAATTTAAGTTTGGTGCGTCTTTTTTTTTGGGGTCATATTCTATCTCCAATCTCTAATTCATTCTTTAATCCCAAATGCTCTCTCAGATCTCTTCATTCTCAGACTTTGCAAATTTCTCTCTCTCTCTCTCTCTCACACACATCAAATCCCATCGAAACCCTCCCCCTCTTTCTGTGGCTTCTTCTCTGTCTCCCTCTCTCACAATCTATGGCTTCTCTCTCACTGGAACATTCAGGAGCTTCAACTCCTCATCAGCTACAAGACAATTGCTCGAGGCCAATGGCTTCGAAGGTGAAGGCTGCGTGACAATTCCCAAAGTGCGATTTTGTAAAGCTCTAACCTCCATGCTTGATACAAAGTTTTGGTATCAGTTTAGGATTGATTTGAATTCTAGATGTCTGTAGCTTGCTTTAATTGTGGATTCCATGTGAATGTTTGTTTTTATTTGGATTCTTTATGTATGTGATTTTATTTGATTGAATCCAAGATCCTACTTGCATTTGTGATTTAATTTGATTGAATTTGGGTTCTAGTTGTGCGTTAGTATTTAGAATTTTTATTTTTGTTTTATTTTCAGAGAGTAATTACGATTTTGTGAAAATTTCTCCTCCTGGTTATTATTTGGTTATTATCAGTAGCTTAAGAATACAACACTTCAAACTTAATTTTCTTTGGTGGGCACTTCAATCATCGTTTTGTACTGGTTGGGCATGTGTGCTGGAATTTTAGTTCTAGCTTGAAATTTTAATTTGATATCTTATTCCCTGACATTTTATTCTTTGATGCAGCTCTTAATAAAGATGAGTTACTTCAAATGGTGAGATTTGGTGCTGAAATGGTGTTGCTCATATGCTTGCACAATTGTCTAAGGCCTTTGAGATAAATTTTATGGCTTAATATCTATGTTTGCACCAAAGCAGGTGGAACTTTCAAGAGAGTGTTTTTGATTGATCATATCTTTTAGTAGCTTTGATTGCATCTCTTTTTGCACCATGTAGAGTTTAATTAGCTTTGGTTACGTTTCAGAAATGTATCAAATATCCCTTTTCAGTTTCTGTTTTCACATAATCATCATCCCTGTTTTTCAAGTATTTCATGTTCTGTTATTGACTTCAAGCGTATAATATTGCATTTCGTGTTCTGTTATTTCATGTTTTGTTCTCCAAAAGTACTTAAGCCATTGCTTCTACTGTTTCTATCAGAGCTGCCGAACTTGGTATTAATCTTGCTATTGCAGATATTGTCATTCTTTATGACAGTGATAGGTATTAATCGTGCACTGAGATGATACATTTCCAGCTATGCATTGATGGCTTTGGTTGCCCTGCAAATTTGGTAATTATTGTTGGAAATCCCTCCTTAGTGGAGGAATAGTTTTTGTCTTAATGATGATGCTTTTGGTAGGAGATAAGGTGCAATGATGGGTGAGGTTCTTTGACCAACATTATTGTTTCCTTGGACATGCGGCTGGTTACTTTGCATGCACGTGGGCTGTTTTTTGGAGTTGAAAAATCAGCCATTCTTTTATGGTTTATAAAAGGGAAGGGTGCATGCATGTGGTTTTTTAATTTTTTTTTCAACTTGCTAAACAGAGTATGAGAAGAGTATCAGAAGAAAGGTTTAGAGTATCACAAGAAAGGTTTCTGGTTTCAGTTATGTGTCCTTTGTATTACTTACAACATAATTTAACAAGGGGAGAAAGGCTTGCTAACCAAGTTGATCCAAAGTCAAGCATGGATATAAATGATTTATGTCCAATTATTACTTCAAATTTCCCGAACTCAAATTTAGTTTCGAACTCCATATTCGAAAATAATATAGCCGGAGTTTGTAGAAATTTCAAGATATGTTTTTTATTTTTATGAAATTTTGGTGAATTTTTAGAGATAATAACATATAAAATTATACTCTGATGACACATGGCTACATGATAATGACACACTGATGATGCACAATTTAAGTGTTGCCACACGTAATTCTCTTCCATTCATTACTATTTATTTAATGTTTTCACTTTTGAAAATCATAACAAATTCATCATAAAGAAAACAAATGCGCCAAAAAATTCTCTCGTGACATTTTCTACATGTTTTGAAATTTAAAATATAATTTGCACTTTAAAAAATTCAAATAATTTATCAAAGTCAAGTTTTCTTATATGCTAAGATTGTGCTCATTACTCTTCCTCCAATTCATATTTCAAATTTCCCTATCGGACGAAGTTTGTAGAAATATTGGGTGTATTTTTCTATTATTTATAAAATTTAATTTGATGAATTTTTAAAGATAAATATGGGCAAAATGATACTCTAATGACACGTAGCTAACCGATAATGACACATGTATGAATCATTAATGAAGTACCACTCCTTGTGACATTTTCGGACTTTATAGTCGAATATAATATCATAAGGATTTTGTATAATTTTTTGGTGTATTTTTTCAATTTTGTGAATTTTGAAAGATAAATTTTAAAAAATAACAAATTCATCAAAATGGAAACTTGGATGTCGAAGAGATAAGGGAACTTGGGATGTCAATGACTGTGCTGGGAAAGAGGCATATGTGGTGGCAACATACAAAATGATGCTCGTTAGAAGCATTGATGACGCACTCTTCCAAAAACCATAGTATTTTATTAAATAGTAGAAAAATACACACCCCCAAAAATTCTACAATAGTATTTTATTGTGAATTTTAATACTGATGTTATCCATAGAAATTGCTTGATTATAAGACCGTACTCGCTTATGTGAAACAAAGTTCAAACCCTTATACCTGCAACATACAAAGTTTAAATAGATATACTTAAAGTATAACGAAAACATTGATAGAAGACATAACATGGTGGACTCCACTCAACAAACAGAATCATGCATAAAGAGATCACACTGACATTCCTTTATTCCTTTATTCCCTGAGCTCCGACATTCCTTTATTCCCTCTGCTCCACTAGATTATTATATACAACACTATGTTATACTATACCTAAACTCACATTATTATGCACAGCACTATGCTTTTGTTTAGAGGCTCCATTGCTTTATTTATCTGTATATTATAGACCGATGTATCATTCAAGAAATAGTTCAATACAATATTCAAGATAGTTCTATCTTTCATGGTATCAGAGCTCTTGTCTTAAGACTCTCGATCCAATTTTTTTTTCTTTTCTCTTCTTCTTGTTTCATATTCTTGGGTTCTTGGTTTCTGTTTACCTGATGGCTTCCTCCTCTGCTTCTCTTGCCAATTCTCTTCCCAATGTCTCTTACTTGGTTTCGATCAAACTTGATCGCACCAATTATTTGCTTTGGCTTGCGCAATTCACTCCTTTGTTGCAAGCAAATGATCTCTATTGTTACGTTGATGGTTCTAAGAGTTGCCCTGCAAAAATGCTTGATGATAAGTCTCTAAATCCTGAGTATGTTACTTGGCAGCGACAGGATAAGCAAATTATGAGTTGGATCAATTCTACATTGACTCCAAGTGTTCTTTCCAATGTGGCTCGTTGTACTACTTCTGCTGAGATATGGAAGTCATTGTCTACCCGTTATGCCTCTCAATCTCGCTCTCGTATCCTTCAACTCAAGCAACAACTCCAATCTACTAAGCGCGGTAGTATGTCTATTACTGCTTATATTGATAAGTTGACTGCTATTGCAGATCAACTCTCTCTTGCCAGTAAACTCGTAGATGATGACGATCTTATTGAAATTATTCTTAATGGTGTTGGTCCTGCTTATGAGAGTGCTGTAAACTCTATCAAAGCTCGTGAAACCTCTATGCCTTTTGATGATGTTCTTGCTCTTCTTTTGAGTGCTGAGTCTCGTCTTGAGGATTCAAACTCTCCTCTTTCCGACTCTACTTCCACTGCTCTCTATACTTCAACTTCTCAAGGACGAGGTCGAGGCACCAATTCTCAAGGTCGTGGTTTTTCTCGTGGCAACATACATGGTCGTGGTTATGAATATGTAGGTGGATCAACTCAGTCCGGTGGTCGTGGATTTTCGCGTGGTCAAGGGGGCTCATTTGCTGGTAGTTTTTCTCGTGGATCAAATCATGGGCCTGTTTCTTTTGCAGGATTCCAAAATTCAGTTGGTAATGGGATCTTTCATACTCCTTCATCTTCTTCCTATACTCGTTCTCCTAACCGTTATTGTTACAATTGTGGTGATCCTCGCCATCTTGCTAATAATTGCTAATCTGATACCCATACCCATACTACTCACACTATCATCAACACATAAGATACAAAAATGATATTTACTAACACTATTGTCAACACATTAAGATACAGATGATGCATACTAATACTATTGTTAATACATTAAGATACATAAATGATACTAACCCTGTAGTCCATACACACACAAATGCATACACATGAAATTTGATATAGAAAATAAACCTCAAAGACCCATGGTACAAAAATCATGTAAGACTGAAAAATAAATCTGCTATATTAGCCAATACCAAATTGAATTCGTATAGAGAGCAATTTTACATATAACCCATCAAACTATAAATTAGAGAAATGTACCTCGTCGTTCCCATTTGGTTGCTTCTAAAACCAATTGATGTTAAGCACCTAAGCAGAACCAACAAGTAAAATCAAACATAAAATCGAACTGAGTATTATAATTCAAACTTATTAAATCCTAGATCTACCAAAGAAAAGAAGATCCTACCAAGCCAATGCCCAGGGCTTGATGATACACAAAGAGAAAAGTACAATCACACCACACTATACTCTCCCACTTTTACCTCACTCAAACACTTATAGTGGTACACAATTAATTCTCTCACTCTCACAATATTAGAGTGGAAGACTGATGACTTTCGGATGGTGTTCTCACCCCTCTCTCTCTATCTCACGACGTCTTCTCTGGTGCAACACGCTCTCTCTGCTCTAGCTTTGGTTGCTGCCTCCTTATATAAATCCATGCAGCAAACTCTCCTAATGAGGGAAACCGCATACCAACCCACGTGATGGCCAGCCAAAGAGAAAGAACATTCTTTATCATTGGACCATGCATTGTCTCCCAGCAAAGACATCATCATTCCATGCAATATTATTAGCCACCAGCCATATTCCCTTTAATTATAAAAAGAATATCTCAAAAGAACTCCAAAACTCATCACGTGAAGCTTGAGAAGGAGCCAGAAAGTTGTGGGAGACTACTTTCTTCTTCCATCATGAGCTGGACCAATATGCCAACAAACTCAAAGATTTGAAAACCAACAGTATAGAACCAGACTCAAGTGCTCACTTGTGGTCTCCAATCATCAAGTAATGAACTCAAGGCCACTTTGATGAAGTAGACCAGAATCACCAAACTAGCCAAATGAAAACAGAAAATTGAATTACAGAGGTAGATGTAACTTGCTTTGTATGGTATGAATGACCAAACAAGAAGAAAAAAGAAAAGAGAATTGCGGGGGTACACCGTGGGGGAGGGACGAAGGAGAAGATTAAACCAGGAAAAAAAATGGTGTTCTTCAAGTGAGTATCTGTTTTTTTTTAGGAAGGGATATTTTTGGAGGGAGAGAGGACAGAGCATGGTCAAGAAGAAGAAAAAAAAGAGAATTAGAGGGGCAGACCGTAGGGAGGGAGGGAGAATAATATCAAACCAGAAAAAAATGGTGTTCTTCAACAAAGCATCTGTTTTTTGGAGGAATGGATATTTTTGGAGGGAGAGAGAACATAGCATGCGAAAGAAGAAGG
This sequence comes from Prunus yedoensis, assembly GCA_005406145.1. NCBI lineage: Eukaryota > Viridiplantae > Streptophyta > Magnoliopsida > Rosales > Rosaceae > Prunus > Prunus yedoensis. The sequence goes on along the minus strand of BJCG01001866.1, from coordinate 5,836 downwards.
ATAATAGAGAATTAGAGGGGTAGACCGTAGGGAGGGAGGGAGGAGGAAAATATCAAACCAGAAAATAAAATTTGTGTTTTTCAAGAGAGTATCTGTTTGGAGGGAGTGATATTTTTGGAGGGAGAGAGGAGAAAGCGTGCGGATGAAGGGAGTGTTTCAGTGCAATAATTTCAGTTGCAACTACTTTTTGGAAAGCCGTTGGATATAATCCAACGGTGTTCTCATATTAAGTCCTCATTTAGAGGTTCTTGCTAGAGAAGCCCCATTGAAGATTGCCTTGCAGGGCTATCTGATGTATTAATGCTATTTGAGGTTTACCTCTTGTTTGGGCCTAATTCTGCCCACAAGACTGTGCCCAATATTTGGGCTCTCATCAAATTGAAATTAGGCTTTATTTACCACAATTGGTGGACGACCCATACTGTTCAGCATTTCGGTTCTTATTAATTCAGCTCAAAAGCACAAGGCAGAAGTCAGGTTTTTATAGCTTGGTAATCATTCTGTGTTTGTGTGGTAAAAGATTGATTGCTGCACCACCATCAATCATTACCTTGGCCACTGGCACTCCTCAGAAAAACGGGTAAACACCTGCTTAAAAGAATGTAATTTCTTTTTTGGGTCAAACATTAAATAAGGTTTACTTCCATAAGACTAAAAAAAATTGGTCAGGTATCAATGGGGTCTTGTCCAATAGAAATTACATTCACATGCAGGCGTGTTCTTAGGTTACCCCATCCCCCTCTACAATTGCAACTACAAAAAGTAAAACCTACAAGAAGAGACAACCACACATCCACCAAACTCTTCCAAGACAGAGGGGCTGGAATGGAAGGCTGAGGTACAGAGGTAGAGAGAGGAGGCTAGGGGAAGGTCTGGATGGTAAGGAAGGGAGAATGATGGAGGCCACCGATCTCTTTGAGGGATGGCGGCTGAAACTTCTCTCTTAGGATGTTAGAAAGGGGCAAATCACACAATTTCATGACATGGTGGCATAGTTGTAAAACAATTTTTTGTTCAAGTTGACTGAAGTTTTATATTCAGTTTTTAAAAGCCAAAGAGAAGCGTACGCGTTGGAGTAAAAGAAAAATTGAGTAGTTCGTGGGCATTTAACAATAGTTTCATTCACCTCAAGAAGAGGCGTGACTCTAATTTCCAACTCAAGCTGAGTTGTAGTTGACTGTTAGCCAAAGGGACTCTGTCTCTGTGTAAATTTTGAAAGAACGAGATTATTTTGCAATTAGCTAAACTACAAAAGCTCTACTTGTAATTGACCCAATAATGAAAACAGAGTTAGTAGTTGGGACAAAAAAATTGTTAGATTTGAGAGAGTTGATATTAGAATATTAGAGAAAGACTTGATTATGGAGAGTGGTTATATATAAATTATACCACTTGCGCATGACAAAAGGCTCTCAAATGGAAAATGTAAAAAATATGACTAACAGAGAGAGTTAACCTGTCATGTTCAAAGACCAGGTATTAGCGTTTGTAATTTTTTAAATGAAAAGGAAAAAATGTTAAAAACTTAAACTAAAATGTAGATTAATTAAGTAAATCAATTCAGTGCTTGTTGATGGCCCTGAATGACGGTGGGTAGAACAAGTGGGAGACTTTTACAGATACTGATTACACAAATATTAATAATTAATCCAAATATTTAATTTTGAATATTAATAATTAATCCAAATGTGATGCAACTTGGAGACCTAGTGGGAATATTGACAGCTTGAGTAACACACATTTGCTCTTCGTTGACGGCAATTGGTTCACACTTGCTCAACTTCGTATATATAAACGGAAAATAATGTTTCCTTTCAAAAATGGAAAATCAAAATGCAAAATCCTATGGTTGGAAATCACCTCTTTCCAATTTTTTTAAATTAAATTTGATGGGGTGTTAGTTGGATTTGCCTAGGCCTATGGTATGCTCTTAAGGGAGAGAAGCTCTCATGCAACAGGAGTAACACTTTTGCTATTCCCGGCCAATAACACAATGACATGTGGGATAACTTTTCCACGTATCATTATGTTACTGGCGTAGATAGCAAACCAGTGATATTCCCGTTGTAAAGATATAAATAATGTGCAATTTATATATCATGACGATGACTTTTTCTTTTGGTTGCTTACTATTTTATTTGAGTTTCTTATAAATTATTGTGCAATTTCCATTTTGGTGCAGTTTTTTATCAGAAACTGTATTGCAGTTTCGTTTTTATATAGAAGAGATAAGCAATCGTTCACGGGGCGTTCATGCTTTGTATATTTATGTTATTTCACTCTTAATTTTAACTAGGTGCTGTTCATTTTTGGGCATTTGAAGGAGTGGTTTGTTTGTAGCCGTCGTGGGCACCATTTTCCGTGACGTGTGGATGGTAGATATGGGTCTGTTTCATAGGGTATAAATGCGTTGCAGCCTATGTTCTTGGGCATTATGGCCTTGTATTGGTAGACCTATAGTCTTTGTATAATAAGCATTTTGGTCTGGACAGGTATGCATATGGTATGTAAAACATGACAATTGTTTGATGAAAAAGTGTGAACAGCCAGCCTCTTAGTAGGGTTCCAAGAAAGTGCCTACAATGTACCATGTCATGATTTGGATGTTGTTGATATAAAATCAGGTTATTTTTCGCCCAACAATCTTCAAAATCCATCACATGCTCAGAAAAATGTATGAAAAATCGCCATCAACCATTATTCTTGATTAGTGGTATTGGGCGTGGGTTATTGGGCTGTGATTGTGCATGATTGTAAAACTAGATGCTATTTTTTTGTCATTGAACTTATCCATATTATGTGAAATAGTTTCCTATCTATCACAATAGAGAGTTCCCTATTGATTTTAAACCAAAGCTCCCTAAATTTTATTGCTTAGTAACATCGATAGATAATTTAAACATGATACCCGTACAAATTCTTTCATCTTTTTGTTATGTACATGCACAAATTAATTTACCAACACAAAACACAAAGATCAAAGAAAAAACACAAAATTTATTTTTTACTGGGTCTTGCCCAACACAAAACCAAAGCTTAAAGAAAACACAAAATTTATTTTTTACTGGTCTTGCAGCTCTAATTATTTGAGAGCATTTACCCTAACAGCTGAATCCCGAATTGGAATTTCGCATTCCCAAATAAAAATTGGGACTAGTTTCTTATTTAATAAATAATTGAGCATAATCGAGTACGAATTGTGATGAAGCTGGCATGACTTCTAGCTAGACATTCAAGGCAAGGTTTACTTTCACACTGTTGGTGATGTAACTGTGAGTTAGGGCTGGCAATGAGTCGTGTCGTGTCGGGTTCGTGTCGTGTCATGATTATATACGTGTCAAGAATGCTAAATTCAAACCCAACCCATGTAATAAACGTGTCATTTTCGGGTGACCCATTATTTCTCGTGCGGTTTTGGGTCCATATCGGGTTGACTCGCTAAGTGGGTAGCAAATAATAAATAAATAATAAATCTAAATTTTTATAAATTAATCAAGTAATTGCATTTTTATTTTTTTTTATATAAATATTTATTGCATTTTCCCTCTCTCGCTCTAAATATAATAAAGATGAGAATGAGAAATAAAAATAATAAATCAATCAATAGAATAAGAATGAAGAGAGAAAATGAATTAAAAAAAGAAAAAAAAAATGGGTTGGTGGGTTACTAGGTATTTTAGCAGAATTGGTGGGTTATATAGGTATTTTACGCGAATAATAACTGAGCACGATTAATCAAATAGTGAGCAGATAGAACATCTTGCCCCAAAGATGATGGGGAACCGACATATACAATATGAGTGAGCGAGGCAACCTTCAAACAGCAATTGTTGATTCTTCTTTTCAGACACACTATTTTATTAAGAGGTAAAATGGGTTGTCGTTTAGTGAATGATAACTTGAGCACGAAAGAAAAACGCTAAAGTATTATCACATATTCTCCTCTATTATCAGTCCAGAATACTTTGACTCGAGCCTGAAACTGAGTAAATACCATAGTACAAAACTCTAGAAGGATGGAAGCAACATCATGTTTATTTTTCAGTAATAAAACCCAAGTGAGTTAGGTACAATCATAAATAAATATGACAAACCAACGAAATCAGTTCGAAGTAACGCGAGCCGGACCCTACATATCAAAATGCACTAAATCAAAAGGCTTTGTAGCTTTACTATCACTTAAAGGAAACACAACGCAATGGCTCTTGGCCAAAATACATGTCTCACACTTCAAAATTGGACTCATCACAAAAGCAGAATAAAGATGAAAATAGACACTTAAGGTAGCCAAACGATGGGTGTCCCAAGTGATGATGCCAAAACCAAATTTGTTGTTTGTCTTTGACACTACAACTTTTAACATTATTAACAACACAATCATAAACGGATGCATCATGTAATGTCAAATAACATAACCCCCATATTCTTAACCATGCCCCATCACCTCGTGAGTCTTGAGATCTCAAAAAGCAACGTGTAAGACAGAAAGTAACAAAAGCATTAAATGTATCAAGTAATTGACTAATAGATAACAAGTTATAATGGATAGGGGAACTACTAAAGCACGAGACAAGGACATAGTAGGAGTAAGATAGATTGTCCCCTAGCCAGTAATTGGAGAGGGCAAGCCATTAGCATTAGTTATATATGGTTCATGGGTGTTACTAGACTAACTCATCAAAAAAATTTGCATCATAAGTCATACGATCAAAAGCACCAGTGTTAATTATCCAAGTATTGGAGTCAATACCTGGAATAGAGTCAGAAACACTCAAATTTGCAGAAGCAATAGCAACAACACCAACAATAAAGTTATCACCCATAATTGTAGCAGAAACTCAACATATCATGGCAGAGTACACAACGGAACACATTAGAGGCACAAATACGAAAGATGCACAAAGACAGAAATGACATGAACACAGTAGAGGCACTAAGACTACAACACAATACACAAACCCAAGAGGGCACACACGAAACTTGTAGAAAGAATATGGGGCTGAACACAAGTGGGCACAATCCACAAGTCACCAAAAAGTCGGCTTTGATGCCAAGTCAAACAATATGGGGTAGAATATTTTCTAATATTTTTTCATTCTCCAAAAGAAGGTATTTATAATACAAGTGTGTAAACCCTAGTATGGTTATACAAGGAAATAAATAAACTCCTAATTACACAAGATTTGTACAAAAAAGAAAGAAATAAAATCCTGATAGAATAGGAAATAAATCTTCTAATATAATTAAAATCTTGCAGACAAAAGAAACTAGAAAATAATAAGTGTCGAAAAATCACAAAAAGGGTTTTTTTGGTGACTAAAGCCTTTAGTTATCCCCACATTAGTCAACAAATATCACCAATTAATGGTAATTGTTGCCATTTATTTTTTGTAGCGCCTTTTTGCACATACACAAAGATCAAAATAGTACAACAGATAATGTTTTTCCTTGGGAGATGACCATACGATGTTAAAGCTGTTTGTAAGTCGCCATGTATGGAGTACAAATTTAGGAGGTGATTGGAACACCCAGATGTATTAATCAAAGAATGCAGGTGTGTGAAGGGAGATGACCATACAATGTTAAAGCTGCTTGTAAGTCTCCCTTTTGAAATTCAATTTTATTAAAACAAATTTCAAAAAGGTTTTTTTTATAATTAAAAAAAAAAGGTCTATAATGTTATTTAAAGGTGAATCTAATAAATTGGACCACATTGGCTAACGGTGCTAAACATAGGGACTAAATTAGAGAAATTGAAAATATATGGACTAAATTGGCAAATACGGTAAAACACATGGACTATATTGACATTTAAGCCTTAATATTTATTCTCCTA
>BJCG01001865.1:0-62602 GCA_005406145.1 Prunus yedoensis | reverse complement strand
AGAAAAAAATCACAAATAATAGAGGAAATCTTTTGAAATGAAACAGAAGTGTTTCAGGCATATTGCATTAACTATCAACAGCTTAGATTAAAATAAAAATACATCATGATGCTAATTTATCTGGGGTGTCATTGTTTTATATTCTCTCTTTTGTTCAGAAATAGTTGGAGTAAAATAAAATGTGTTAGTAAACAACACACTGTATCTATCAGAGGCCCCAAAGAGATTATCGAACCAAATCAGATCTGTTATTGGTTTCCATCTAGGGAAGAGCAAGTATGTTCCTGGCTCGTCTTGAGCCAAATCTCCATCAATGACACTTGCATAAGAAGGATCCCTGGTGTCATGTTGCGTATTCATATTCTCTTCTTCCTCTCTATTAGCTGGATGCCACACTCCTTTACCTGAATCAGAGGTTCTCAAACAACCACTGTGTCGCCACCTTCTAGTGATTCTCCAACTTCCAATGGTTTAACCATATCATGTATTCTCTGTCATCTGGAATACGTAAATTCTGAGTCATAGGGAAGTATGGGATTCTGGTTCACTAGTAGACTCGTGAATCGATCACATGCTTCAACCCTCAACTCACGAAGTTAACTTCAAATCCTCAGGAGAGATGGGGTTCTGTGGCCCATTCACTAATTTGAATATCTTCAAGACTGGAAACAAAGCCCTTGTCTGCTTGCTCGTAACTACTACATCATATCCATAAAACTTAGCTGCCACACGTTTTGAAGTTATCCATCTATTAATCTCAAGATGTCTGAGATTAAGTAGATTACTGAGAGTTGGCAACGACAAACTCATGATCATCGATGATGGAAATGTAGCAACCATGAAATTATCCATCTAAAATTTCCAAATTAGGGTGCGGTTGGAGGCCTTCTAGTACATTATCCTCCTTGTTGCTCCTTAGCCTATTTGGGTCCCTTACAAATCTTAAAATGTATAGTTTGCCTTTCCCACTAAATTTTCTTTCAATGCTTCTTCTTCATGTTGCACATATTCCCCAACCCCTTCCATTACTGAAACTTTAGATATTTGGAGATTAGTTGGTCACCCACACCAACGGGAAATCTCATATGTCCATCAAACTAAATGTGCCTCAAGTTGATCAAATTTTGCAGTTTCTTTGGAAACTCTTCAAGTGAGAAACAGTATGTCATCCTCAATGTTTGTAGATTACAAATTTTTCCAATAGAATTGGAGAGTGCTTTGATACTGGTTCTAGAAACATCCAGATACCTCAAGTGTTTCAACTCACCAATTGAAATCTTTCATGAACATTGAGCAATATGCAAAACATTATTTCATAGAAGGTTTAGTGACATATTGGTTATCCCCTGAGCAAAATGGAGTTTTGACAAATACTCATCAAACTATTCCATTTTGTTCATCTTCGTTCCAAATGTCATCAAGGACGACGACATATCTTTTCTTTGTCAGGTTCATTGTACACTAACCCATCCGAAGTTATCTTTCCTACACCACCCATTCCTACAATAACCAAAATACTTTCTTGACTGTTGGAGATAATCAAGGTTGCAACTATACTTGACACTTCCTCCTTTCTTCCAACGATGTATTCATCCTTACCAAAGAATGAGTTGCTTTCTGTGTCCTCTATTGCTTGAAGGGTTGCATCTTTGTGTTTTTTCTTATCAACTAGTCCAATGAAAGATGCCTCACTCACCAAAATGCTTTCATAGACTTCATTCTATGTTCCATTTTCTGACGAAACAAAGTGGGATCGGAGGCAGAAAGAAAGATTAGTACCTTTTTCTTTATATGGTTCTCCAATTCTACTTTATGCTTAAGAACTTCACAATTGATTTCATCCAACACATCTTCTCCATCATAAGCTATGCTTTAAGATTCTTCACCCACTGATCAAAACAAAGAGAGCCAAATTCTGAATTAGTATTCTGGGAACTTTCTGATCCTCTTAAACATGAATTTCTTCTAATTATATGTGGATCTATAATAAGCAGGCACTAAGCTCAATAGAAATTAGAATAACATATAAGCATAGATGCACTTCCACACAGGCTGTAAGGGCTTGGCCGAATAAATATAGATTGCTTACCGGCTTACATGGCGTTGACCAAGGCTATGGAGCGGTGGTCGGTAAAAGTCTGGCAAGTATCTTCGCCTCTGAAACTCAAGAAGATATGATAATTACTACATCCATGAAAAGTTGATGTAATATTTCCTCTCTCACTGATCGGTTGTTGGTTGCTCTGAGCTGCAGGGTAGAGTGGTGATAGTGAGACTGACGGCTCTTATCTTTCCATCTGCTCCAAGGTTCTGTATTTATCTCTCTCTCTCTCTCGCTTGTTTGGGCTTTTTTTCAGAGTTTAATCTTTGTTTTCTGTTTGGGCTTTGGCACCGACAATGTTTCCTTTTCTTTGTCCGAGCACACATTCAAACGCAACTTTTTGAATTGAAATTTAAAAAGTAAATAATTTTTTATTAATATGAAAAAAGAAACACCACTAAAAAATATATCATTCGATCTCAATTACTTAAATCAGAATTGTGTTTTTTGTCATTCGATAAAATAAAAAAATTCTTAGCTTTCCAACTAATATTACAATACCTCTTTCTTTCAATCATGGGGGGTTGAAGTTTTCGAATTGGCTAGGACCTCTTTCAACATTGAGAAAGAAGCATTCTCTTTTTACCAACTCATACAACGAACTTTGGATTCTCTAATGGAACTACAAGAGGCCACAACCTTGTGTGTTGATTCATGGATTTATGGTTTTCCTTTTGTGGCATCATGCTGCTTTCACTTGGAAAGAACCTGTCTATTGCTCAAGCAACAGGATAGAAATGGTGTACATATGCACTACATTTATCCTACTACTATATTTATTCGGCCATTCAAATCAAGAATTTTCTTGTAGAGAATAGAAAAAAGGTAACGGTTAAGAATTTTATTGCAGTAATTTGATTTACGAAGACCCTGTTAAGTTTCTTCAATTGAAGCCTTGGTTTTTATGCTGAAAGATCTGTACTTAATTTCCCTTACGAAGGTTAGATTGTCATCCTCTTGCTGACGAAAATGCTGGAACAATCAAATGACCAACTTTATTTGAATTCTTAACCCAACTAAATGCACACACACCAGACCTGTCTTTTAAAGACTTCTGAATTTACAAATAACACCAGGATTTATGCATCTAAAGAGTTTTGACCTTCTCAAATATCTGCAAACGCAATCATTACAAACAAGATTTACTGTATATTGCCAAAATTCAAAATCTTGGTACATCATTTTTTTTCCAGGCCAAATGGAGACGTACATCATTTACTCACATTCATAAATTCGCTATGAAGCGCTGAGGGTCAGCGGTTAACAGGAACTGATTATGTGGTGCTGAATGTAGAGACGGAAGACGAGATCTGAATTTCCTGCTTCATCTTTCACTGTAAACTGAGGATAGAATATCTGTATTAGATTAGAATAGGCTAATACATCCTCGGTAAGAAGTTGGAGAGCGAGAGAGAGGACGACAATATCACTCTTCTTAAATCATGTTATACATGCTAGCAACATGTGACAGCCAAATGGAGACGTGCATAAAAAGAAAAGAGCATTAACGCAGGAAACTTACGCTGGCTGTTGAGCACCAGCTTGTTGTATCAGCTGAGAGTATATGTACTCATCAACCCTCTGCTTTGCAGTGCCACCTGGTATACAACCAAAGATTTTGTGTGAATTGAAAAGTTCATATATTGTAAATAATAAATAAAATACCAGCATACTTGTTTCTCGACTAAGCAACCTGAGCCTTTCAAATTACAAAGTTTGCATTTCAAAAATTTTATTTAACTTGTTGGTAGTGTTTTGAAATATGGAAGGTAAACAAGATATCATTACAATATCATACTTTACAAGTACACCATTCAACCCAACACCACCCAACTGCAAGCACCCTCTTGGCAACAATTTATTAAATAATCTAAAGTGGAACTATTTACTGAAAACGTCTTTATTCTGGACAAGAATTTGTATAAAATTTATTCTTCAATTTTCTGTTTTCTTAATGATGGCGCTTAGATAAATGACAACTATAATCCACCACTCAGTCTTCACTCCATGCTACAGTGGCTATAACACAACATTTTTCCTGACTCAGTGATGGTTTTACAACAAATTGGCAAGAAAGGTACAAAAAAATATGGATATACCTGTTGTGCACTACCGCAAAACTGAATTTGCCTATGTTTTTGCGCACCTTTCCCACCATAAACCTACAAAACACAAAACCATATTAGCTACCATATAACACAATGTAATTCACAGGAAAAACAAAAGATTGAGAACTATAAATGAGAATAACCACTTTAAACCAGGGACACTGCTTATAAATGCTTAACGATAAACTCAGCCCACCTTGATCATTGCTCCAGACTCATTCTGATCCTTTGAATGTTGGAGCCGCATCTACCAATCAACCCACCAACTAGTGTTTCCGATATCACCATCTCAAAGGTTATATATTCAGCTGCAAGATTGGTTGTCCTAAAGATGATGTGGTTATGAGACAAAAAATTAAAACTTGATAGAACCGAATAAGGTGGCGTTTGTAATGTTTAGTTATTTTTATATGGAAAGTGTGGAATAACCTGAAGTTGGGTCCATGTACGGTTGAACTTGAGGTGGTCGAATTGTTGTATAGTTATATGCTGGACTGATGGAAATCACTTGTCGGGGTGGGTTTTCTCTAAACAACATTAAATTGATAGAAGGTCAAGCAAACTGACTTCAGAAAAGAAGAATGAGCAAGAATAGTTTGGAACACCATGTAAACAAGAATTTAATGTAACCTTAGTTGATCACCAATCTCTTCCAAAGCCTTCAGAACAGCAGGCACATCACCTGATACCTAATAATAATGTCAATTATCAGTCAACCTTGATAGAGAAAAAATAGTAGAGCCAGAACTAAGTACAGTTTCTGTAAGATAAAGCCAAACCGTTAACACAAAAATGTTTTTCAATCTTACATATCAAGATCACCCAACAATCTCAATAACGAAAAGTACCAAAAGCCACATCACCATTTTGAATTCAAAATGCCTGACAAACTCACCTGTACCACTCGATCAGATTCATGGGCAGATGCACACAAGGCAACTGATTTGGGGCAAGAATTGTGATTGTGGCACTAGAGGAGTTCCGCAATTCTCAATATTCTGGCCAGACATACCAATTAATGAACCTGCTTGGGACCCAGCAATCAAAGTCTAATGGTATTGGCAGCCACATGTCCTGCACCAACTTTTTGCTGCCTCAGCACCACTATCATCTTCCTGTTAATAGCATACATTTAGAAATCACTCATTTCATTATAAAATTCACAAACCCAAAATTACCTGTTAACCCTTTTAGCTCAGAAACACAAGGACTCTGAAAATCCAATTGAAACACACCAAATTCTAGCACTTAGCAGCTGTGATTATTTCTTACATGGAGAAAACTACCTAAATTAGATGCTTCAAGATAACAAGCAGGTGATGAAACAACTGAGGGGTCGTTTGTAGCAGCTTTTGCAGGTAAAGACTCAACTTTCAGCACAAATAACCTCTATACAATACAGATGTGATTGTCAACCATTTCCTACTATTATAAACCCAATTTAAAGACCATAAAACTGAAAACTTAATACTATCTGCAATTATACACATGGTTTCAAGTGTACTATAAAAGATAACAGCTTGGCTGCTTCATTCAATCGAATTAAGTCATAAATTACTATCAGGCAAGAAATTTGAACCCTGCAATTTCATAATATCAACTTGACCACAACAACCTAGAAAGCACAAAATAACACTATTGATCACCTTCAGAATCAGCCCAGCTATTTGCTGCAGCGCCTTCTCGGCATCAGTACTCGCGTTATCACTATCCTTCGAACTTATTATAATCACACGCTCCTCGTGCCTCTGCAAAAAGGGCAAAAAAATTCAAAACCCAAAACAACAGTCAAAAAAAATTACGAAACCCTAAGATAAGAAATCGAGGAGAGAGTTACACACAGCGATGGCGTCGGCGATTTTTATATTGGCCTTGGTCTCTTCGCGAATCTTCTGGATTCGACACCCCTCTTTGCCTATGACCTTGCCGATCTGCCTCGACGGAACACGATTCTGAAGATGACGTCTTGGGCCTTGGCGCGGCGCTTGGCCCCGGGTTCCTGGGCTCCGACCCGGCCAACACCGGAGGATAGTCGTCCTCTCGGCGGCGCTTCAGGGCGGCCGATTGGCGGGTTCGGATCCCGGTATGGGTATTAGGGTGGCGGGTGGCATTTGGATTTGGGAGTGTATGGGCAGTTGGCCTGGCTGCGCCATTTTGGTTTGTGTTTTTGTTTCTGTTTTTTTGGGGTTATGTTTTTGTTTTGGTCGGCGGAAATAAAATTGATCGTGAAAGGGATGTTAGCCGTATAGGCTGAAGGGTTTTGTAGAACAAACAAAATTACATGTTTGGCCCTTCGGTTTTTGTTATATACCTTCTCACCTTACCAGAACTCCTCAGTCAGGACTGGTCAGTCTTGTCTTTTGCTGGGTAGTTATCAGTATGATTAAACTCCTATATGAGGTAGACTGCTCTTCATTCAACTTATTCCATTGGAACAGTGATTCAAATTTGATTGCAGCGGCATCTATTAGGATGCTAGATTGCCTACGTAATCTTTGTGAAATTAAAGCGGTTGGTTGAGTTTGTGTGGCCTTGATTTTGAACCCATTTAGAATTTATTAATTTGATGATTTTGAACCAATTATTTACCATCAAATAAACCCTAATGAATCGGATACAATCATCAACAAAAAGTAACGACGCACTTCTTTCCATTAGTAGCAAACTTAGCATGACTTTTAGCACATACACAAGATTCACACCGAATGTTTGATGCATCACAATGAGTAAACAATGAAGGAGACAAATGTTTAGATATCCAAGCATGGACTATAACAAAGTTTTCCTTCCTTGTAACAAAGACATATATGCTTACACACATGTATCAATTGTAACAAAGTCAGATGCTCACTAGCACTTGTATTAACGGTTTGAATACTTTTGCACAAATGGATTGCAAACAAAGTTTTCTCTTGCTTTTTATGGAGTAATAAATCCCTTATTTGAACTTATTTTTACATTAATATGTAGGAAAAAGTTTAGCAGTTGCCCCTAAATTGATGACCTCCTTTCGATTTGCCCCCTCGGCTCGCTAAAAGTTTCCAATATTTATATCACTTGATTTATATGTCTTAAGATTTATTTTTCAAGTTTGAGCTTGGGGTTAGTTTATTTGAAATCATATTTCGTAAAAGTATATCACATTGAGCTTGGATTGAACTCCAAGCTATCTAAACAATCACTTGAATTATAAGTCATTTAACACATCCAGTAATGTTAATATCAATAAAAAGAAAAGTTTCCATGTGATTAGAGTACTTCTAGCAGTTACTATTCATGTGAATAGTGGCTGCCCTTGCCATATTAAGCTATGTGTGTTTCCAACAGTTGCCCTTTGCCCTGGCAATACTATTCATTTTTTTTTGGTTTTTTCACAACTTTTTTTACTTAACAATTATTTTGGATAATATTTTCGGGTAAGATTTTTGGGTTCCTATGTGTCAATACTATTCATATCGGATAAGATTTTCAGTTTCAAATTTAAGATAAATTTCAAAAATCAAATTTCAGGTAAATTTCAAATTTAAGATACATTTCAAAACTTGAATAATATTATAAAGAAAAATAAAATGTATGAGGATTTAGTGTTAAAAGTGAAGACTATTGGTTGGTATTTATAGAAAAAAAAAATTAGTATTTTTTTAGTATTTTTTTTATAAAAAAAAAATCGATTTTTTTTCATTTTTTTATTGCACAAAATTGGCTGCCGTTGGATTGGAGGAAAAAAAATATGATCGGAGAGCCTAGAGTGCGACACGTGGAAGAAGCTGATGATGTCATGTTTTGCCCTCGGGCCAACACTAGGGCCAACCTTGCCCTCAAGCCAGCCCCGTCTGCTGGGTCCCACCATCAGCCCGGGCAATAGTTTGTTGCTGGAAACAGCTTTTTGGCCCAAACCCCCCCCCAGCCCTCCCCTTGGCTGCATTGTTGGAAATGCTCTTAGGGCGTCAAGAGAAAATGTAGGAAGGAAGGGAATGAGACAAATAAGAAATGTGAGGTAAGAAATCCTTGGAGTTGGCCTATGTGTTCAGAGAGGCTGAGGTAATGTGTTAGGATTAGAATGAGTCTACGGATCAACTTTTAGTGACAAAGAAAAGAAATGTGAGGTAAACTCTGCCCTTCTATAAAAAAATAAAAAAATTGTTTTATTCCACCGGAAAAAGTAATTTTACTTGTTATTGTTATTTTCTTGGTCCAAACGAGCAAAAGAAGCTTTACATTTGAAGGCAGACAGCCGAGAGTAATTTTTGGTTTTTTGGAGAGTGCCAAATTTTAACCCAAATGAAAATATGGGGTTTATGAAAGCTGTTTCTTATGTTTCTCCCATAAAACTCATATTTTCTGAAAAACCCTTTGAACATGTCCCTCCCCAAATCTCTCTACACCCTCCTTGCCCATCACTTCTCCACTGCCACCAAAACCACCACAAGGCTCCCTAAACTCTCCAATGTACCCCACAAGTACAAGTCCGAAGCCGTGGAGCGAGCCCAGAGGGTCCTCACCGACTACCTCCACGCCACCAGGGGCTTCTCCTTCCATCCGCCGAGCACATTAGCAAGAACTGCCGCTTCTCCCTCAACAATATCATCAAAAGGGTCGATTTTTCGGCCCCGAGTTTCTCAAATCGCATCCAGAGGTTCCTCAGGTACCACCCCATCAATGAATTTGAGTTTTTCTTTGAAAGCATTGGAATAGATTACAGTCAAGTTTGTCACTTTGTGCCTCCCAACAAGTACTTCCTCTCTGAAGATGGGACTGTTTTGGATGCTGCTTGTGAACTTTCTGCATTTGGGTTTCCTTGGAATATGTTAGGGAAGTTGTATGAGGAGGAGCTTTCTATTTTTAGTGAGAGTTCAAAGGTGTTAAAAGCTAGGCTTAGTAGGTTTAAGGAATATGGATTTGGTAATCATTCAGTTGTGGGTATGTGCCTGGCTTTCCCGTATTTGTTGAGCCTGGAGGGTGATCTGGGTGGTGATATTGTGGCATTGTTTGATGATTTGAAAAGGGTTTTTGTGGAGTTTGATATTGAAAATTCTGCTGAGGGAAATTTGGAGTCTTGGTATGAGGTTTGTAAGAAAGTTCGGGTGTTTTACGATTTGGGTTGTGAGAATGGGAAGATAGGGGAATTTCTGGGTAGGAGGAAAGATGTTTTTCTTGAATGCCCAGCAGAGGTTTTGTTCCAGAAAGCGAAGTACTTTTGTAAGTTTGGTGTTAGGAAGGAGGATGTAGGTTTGTTGCTTCTTCAAAGTCCAGAGATTTTAAACCTTGATCTGGAAACACCGGTGATATCAGCATTGGGATTGTTGAAACATTTCGGATTCGACATGAAAGAATTAGAGGCTGTGAGTGAAAAATACCCTCATGCGATGGGAAGAAATAAAATGGCAAATTTACCACATCTAGTGAGGGCTCTGGATCTTCATGAATGGTTCTTCACTAAGATTAAGAATGAACATCAATTGTTAGCTAATTATGTTATCAGTGATTTTGATGAAGACATTGCGGAAGAATTTAGTGATGGATTGGAGAGGATCCAATCTTCGTCAACACCCATTCATACAATGACAAAATTGAATTTCTTGCATGGCATTGGGTTTGGAGAGAACCCTTTGACTCTACTGGTCTTAGCCCGTTTGCATGGCAGAAGCAGTGAGCTACAAAAGCGGTTTGATAGCCTTCTTTCTACAGGCATTGAATTCTCAAAGCTTTGTTTGATGATAAGAACAGCACCGAAGATCCTGAATCAGAGCCCAGAATCTCTAGAAGCGAAAGTAAAATTTATTAGCGAGGAAATGAAACCCTCTTTGGAGTACCTCAATATTTTTCCAGCATTTTTGTGTTTTGACTTAGAGAACCGGATCAAGCCCAGATATAGATTTTATGTTTGGCTCAAAGAGAAGGGATTGTATTCTAAAAGCTACTCTATAGCCAGCATAATTGCTACCAGTGAAAAGAAATTTGTAGCGCGGGTTTTTGGAATTCACCCAGCTGCTCCAAAACATTGGTTTGAGTGTTTCTCATACAGAAAATCTTTTAATACTTGTCTGGAGGCATCTCTTGCATAGACTACAGCTTGTTGTATAAATGAACTACGTAGAATATGATTATTACCTGTGGATTTGGACTTCCAACACGGTGATGATAAGGATACCATTAGGAAATTGTCAAGATTAAACCTTCTGTGATTGATCCATTGTGAGAGACTTGTAGATGTTTATCTGATTTTCAAGTAATGATAACATTAGATAGTTTCTGGTTCTCAGCCACTGTGCTGGTGTTTGACCTTTTTCTTATCATAATCCTTAAACTTATAATCTTAATGTAGAGGAGCAAGTGAAGTGATAATGATTCATATTATTGAAAGTAAGTTTTGTTTTGCGCCTTCTAAATATTATCATTGCCATGTGATTCTTGCTACATGCTTTATGTATGTGTCTAGATTTCTTGATATGTTTATCGAATTCAGCAGCATGATTTCATTTTTTGTTTCAAGTCATTGAGGTGCATTTGGGCATATGCCAAAACCCTATTTTCTCAGTGCAAGCCTCAAGCAATTCTCATCAAATTAGTGTGGCAATTGGAATTGAATCTATATCGTTGAAACAAAGTGCTGTTTGTTCGTTGTACACATGTGCTCTGTTACTATTCCTGTTGAATTACTGCTGGATTTAGTCTCAGGTATTTCTAGAAAAGTGATTTTTTAAGCACATGTACACCCCTTTATCCATTCTGAAACTTGGAAAGGGGTTTTGCTTATCCATGCTGCATTTGTCTTCTCTTTTATGTTCCATTCCCATTTTTTCCAATTCAGTGTATTTTGTTCACAATGTGTTTTCAGCACCAGCTACCAGTTGGAGGATGAAGCTTTTGTTGAACATGTTTATGTCACTATTAATGGAACAGGGCTACAATGTTTGAGGTCAGCCTCCATGGGAGTCGTTCAAGCCAAGACGGGAAGTAGAAAGAAGCTTTAGTAGGTCGTCGAAGCTTATGGCTCTCTTGATCAATGGTCTTTGTTTAATTTTAAAAGCCTTATGCTTGCTTATTTGAAGCGCAGTTTCCATGTTCTTTAAAGTTAAACGTAGACCACAGTAGTCAGGAAATAGAGGAGCTCTTCTAGAGGGGAAAACTGAGGCTATAGGAGAGTGGGAGGCCTTCCTGTTGGCAGAAGCTCGGAACTGGTCTGCTCTCCTCGTCGAATGTATTCATGTTCTAGTATGCCGATCAATTAACAAGGGTTCCCTTCAGTTTTTGAGGAGGCTGGAAGGAAGGTGTTAATATTTGAACACAAGCCTGCATGAACATACATCTTGTACAATATGATGATTACCTGGTATTCTTAGAACAGTCAACCAGCTTATTTTGTACAGAGTCTCTGCTCACTCAACTCTAAACACTTCATCAAGCAAGAAGTTTGAAATTAGGGGAAGAAAAAAGAAGATTTGGGCCTGTTAACTTTGGAGGGCTCTGCATATAAGAAAAAAAAAAAAAAAAAATATATATATATATATATATACAAGTAGAAGAACATGATTTAATTTATTAACCAAAAAAAGACATTATTCAATTTTAAACTTGTCCAGTAATTGAATAAGAAAAGTTACTGATTTACCCATAAATATCTAGTTCGCAGCAATCCTGTTCTTCATGTTGCCTTTGTTTTAAATCAAGAAAATATTACTTTATTTACCCAAACCCAATCATGCAATAGAGAGGTGTACTGTTACACCAAATTTATGTATAAAGTTACAGGGAGTCAAATAGATCTCTTTTGGGGTTTGGATCCTGATACAAAATTAGTCAGGGCTTGACGTCTTACAAGATGCAATAGAATCTATGTTAGGCAGGGGTTGAATTAGATGACAATTGCTCTAATGGAAAAGAGGTTGCTGATATTGGAATGGTGAGAAAATTTCTCAACCCATAGTTTTCTTTCTTTTTGGTTTTGTTGAGAATGTGGTACAAACCTTCGAACCCAAGACCACTAGGAGTTAGTGCAAGCGCACTCAACCCATAGTTTTCTTTCTTGAAAAAAGAAGAAATGGCACTATAATACTGATGTGGTAAGCCAGTGGTATTCGCCGAATTTCAAACCGTTTACCTTTTTAAGCCCCTGAAAAATGAACAAAATACTAGTTATGTTTTTTGGTTATGTGATTGTAGTCAAAGAGACCAATTCATTATTCCTTATATTTAAAATAAATATTATTTTTGGTCGAAAATACTAAAATAATTCTAAGAATAATTAAATACTAACCTCTCCGCACGCATTTTAGCGCTTGCAAGAGGATTTTTAA
Source organism: Prunus yedoensis (assembly GCA_005406145.1). Taxonomy (NCBI): domain Eukaryota; kingdom Viridiplantae; phylum Streptophyta; class Magnoliopsida; order Rosales; family Rosaceae; genus Prunus; species Prunus yedoensis. The sequence goes on along the minus strand of BJCG01001865.1, from coordinate 50,096 downwards.
AAAAAACTTTTAAATTTATTTAGAATTGAAAAATATAATGGGTAGTTGTGTTCCATAAAAATAGGATTCATTATCTGATTTTTCTTTTAATTTTAATTTTTTAATATGAAAAAGTGTGAGTTACCATATTATCCTCATTTAATTAATAATTTTAATTCTTAATATTTGAATTAACCAAATATATTTTCTGGTATTTTGAATGTTTTACCATTCTCTACATTTTGCTTTATATATAGATAGATTATTTTATAAGCTAGCCTCAAACTATGACATTCAAGACTTCCGTTCAATTATTATATTTTCATGTCAATTTCTAATACAAAACCCAAAGACAAAAAAATTCTGAAGAAAAATCCAATTTCTTTATAATTTTTGAGATCATAGGTGGTGGGTCCCAAACATACAAGGCAACTCTTCTCTTGAAATGGATATTTTGACTTCATAAAGAAGTATTTTAGGTACTTTGTTTTAGGTCCTTGAAGTTGAAGGGGACCAATCTAAAATAAAGCCCCACCGAAAAAGACAGATTAGCAAAACCGTGAAATGGAAACAAAAATAACGGTTCCAGGTGGACCCATCGCAGGGCCCACATTTTGCCACCTCATCTCTGCATGGTGTCCACGGGTCATATCCCTTCAAGCAGTCAAACGTAATCTTTTCCTTCAAATTTTTTTATCTTTTTCCTTAAATTTTTTTTTCTTTTCCAAATGGGATTTTATTACCAAAGGAAAAAAAAAAAAAAAAAAAAAAGGCTTCCATTGTTTTTCCATTTTAACTTTTATTACCAAAAGAGAAAAAAAAAGTTTGTTACTTTTTCCATCTTGGATAAGAAGAAAAGGATTTGGACGTCTTTTTACCATTTCCTTATATGCAATGAACAACTTGGTCCAAAGTGTTCCCCCAAAAATGGATTGTACAAATTTAACATGACAATATTTTACATACATAATTGATGCAAAAACCATCTAGATTCTGAAATTAATTGCTATACCTAATTTTTCCAGATGAGAATTGAATGAGAAGAAAGAAATTGAATCTAAAGGGCAATGTGATATTTACCTTTATTTTTTATTTTCATTTGATCTTTAATTTTCCCAGATTTCGTCCCCAAAACAAGTTACATTTCACTAACACAAAAACTTCATGTACATTTAAAAAATGGAAGGAATAATAACCACTGAAAATGTAAAATTTTAAGGGTAATTTTTTCTTTCTTGTGATTAACAATAATTAAACACCTATCCTCGACTAGGGTTTAGAATTGAGAAGCCTTAACCTATATTTTTTTTCTTTATGAATGTGCTTATAAATTTTTAATTATTGATACTACACAGTAAATTTAATTTAAGCATGATTAAATACGTGCTTATTGTCGAATTACCGGCTTACCAAGTTAATCTCAACGACCTAGTAACTTACTAATGAACATTAGGGTTAGAAGTGCATCCGAAATTATGTTTAACCACATTAGGGTTAGAAGTGCATATGGAAGGACTTTTAAAAAATCGGCGGAGTGCATAGGGTTTCTTTTAAATTATGTTTAACCACGTGTTTATGTTTTTTTTTTTTTTCAATCGTAAAAAAAAAGAAGTCAATTTGGTGATGCAAAATAGAAGAAAATGAGAGGGGCATTATAGGCACAAGACACAAAAGAACAAACAGAAAAGAAACCATGTATGCTTCTTCCAGAAACAGTAGGATCATAACTGCTCTTCCTCTTTCTGAAAACCAGGCACTCTCCCTCTTCCCCAAGCCACTCCTCTCTTTTCTCTGTCAACCTATAAATTGTCTCAATGCCAAAACCACTGAAACCCCACCACTGCAAGCACCTTCTCTGATTCTACTCAGTCTCGGTGAGGCAGTGCAAGCCAACCCATTTTCATGGTGTTCAATTCAGTCTCTTCCCAACCCGAAACCATACCCGAGCCCGCCCCGAAACCCGATTCCATGGCCTCCACTGTGCCTTCCAAGTCTCTTGTCCACCAAGCCCAAAACCATGGCCTCCCTTTGCCCCAGTTGAAATGGGCCATGAGCAACAACACCACCACCACCAAAAGCAACGAAAACAACAAGACCAGCACGAAAAGCAGCGAAAATAACAACCCTTCTCTGCAACTGAGCAGCAACACCAAACTCGCACAGCTTGACCCGGTAGCTAAGCAGCCCGAGCCCAAGTCCTGCAATGTCGAAAAAGAAGCCGACCCAGTTCCCGCTACGGAAGTGATCGACGGCCGGGAGACCCAGAAGCCAAAATCGACGGCTGAGGATAAGAAATCGAAGTTTTGCATCCGGATTCGGAGCAAAGAAAAGGCTGCTGTGGTGCCTGAGCCTGAACCTGAACCTGAACAAGTAAATGAAAAAAGAGAGCTCTGTTGCTGCTGCTTTAGCAGCGCTGGAGGATGAAGAGACGATTCAGAAGACCTGGAATCTCAGGCCCAGAAGACCGGTGCCTAAGGCCAATGGTCGTGCTGGTGCATTGAAGACTGGTGCACCGCTGGTGCAGCAGAACAAAACCCAGGTGGCTGGGGGCTCTTCTAAAGCTGGAGGCAAAGGTGCTCAAAAGGACAATAAACTGAAGATATCGGTTTCTTTAACAAAGAAGAGATTGAGGAGGACATTTTTATTATGACTGGAGCCAGGCCATCCAGGCGCCCAAAGAGAGAGCTAAGAATGTGCAGAAACAGCTTGATGTCTGTATTGTTGAATTTAATTTGAGTTTTTTTTTCCTTCTTTTCAGCTGGGTTTGGTTAATTTTAAAAAGTTTTTGAGGTTTTGGGAATGGTTTTGTGTGATTATGTCTTTTGGGGTCATTAGGGTTTTGAATTGCTTGGTATTTGATGTGGTTTTGTTTGTTTTGCAGCATCTGTTTTCTGGGTTGTGGCTGAATTCAGTATCTACCATTCCTACCAGGTTCCTGAAACTCCATTGAAGGTGAAATCTTATGAATCCTTTGGTTTGTTTCAGTAGATTGATTTGCTTTATTTTTGTGTAATGTGCAAAACATATAGTAATCTTAATTGGTTTCTGTTTGACTTGGTATGTGAAACAGAGAATTTGAATGTGCTGCTTTCAGGATTAGATGGGATGAGGCTGCTGTTAGTTAAATGTTGGTGGTGATTTTGAAGACTTGTGAACTGCTCTAAACATTTTGAACACAGAAGGTATAACAATGATAGATCTGAGAAGGTGAAAGGATAATACAGATGTATCATGTTTTTGTCTTTTCGTAAGAAGGTCAATGAATAGTCGGAAGAGCTGTACCATTTTAGCTGTTATGGGTAGTTGCAGATGTACATAGGGTTTTATGAGTTATCAGTTATCGGCTACAAGTTGGACGAATAAAGCGTAATAACAAAATCAAATTTAGACATTGTCTTTTTCCTTGAATTGGGAATGGTTTAATATGCAGTTTCTTTTTTCATGCTAGTTCACAAGATTTTGTTTGTTGCTAGTTGAGGCGATTGGGATTTATATCGTAGACCAAAATTGGAAATGCACACGTGTTTTGATTTATATGCGTGTCGCCTTATGCTCTTTCTTAATCAACACTTGTTGAGCAGCAAAGTTTTGTGTGCTAACTGTTACTCGATTTGAATGACGTGTTATACTCCTAGCGAGCACACACTTCTCTTTCCTATTAGAGGTGTCCATGCACCATGCACCATGCACCATGCACACGTAATTTCTTTCTGATTACTAGAAAGTATAGGCACTCAAAGAAAAAAAAGAGAATTCAAAGTGGGGGAGGAGGATGGGTTTGATATTGTAGGAATTAGATTGGAAACAGAAGTGCAGAGGGGAGAAAGACAGAAAGACAGAAATGCAGGGTAGGTGTGAGATAAGATGTTGGAGATTCTAAACTTCAAGCTAGTATGCAGTATTTTTCATCTGCTTGTATCCAGATATATAATTTCATTGATAGAAAATAAGCAGTACTGAGATTAGAAGAGGGTTCCGCTTAGAATTATGGAGATTGTGGTTTAAGAGTACGCAGTGCAGTGTTTACCTTTTTGTTTTGTACTTCAAGGGTGTGACTATGCTAGTGCTATGCGTAGTTTCAGCTTAACTAAACACATAAACGTTGATGAGCTATGCACTCTTAGATGGGTTGATAACCATACACAAGTCATTATTGGTAATGGTGAAAGATATCGACACTGAAATTGAGACATAAGGAAGCTGGGCAGTTCAAGAAGCTCACCTTAATTAATGAATAACTTTATACGTGCGCTCGGACACACACATATACACACACAAATGAAAAGTAAAGGGTGGGAATGTAGATGTTCAACTAAACAAAACAAATAGAGGGATGGAGATGTGTTATTGGGGAAATTAGATCCTAGAATTGAAGACGCAGAGTTGGAGTTGTGAATGGTATATATGAGATGAGTTGTTCCTGGTTGAGACTCAAGTTGAATCCATAAAGCTCTATAGTTTCTAACATCTCGTCTTGTAATGCAAGTGATTAAACGGTTTTAAGAGTATTGTGCTAAATTGGAAAAATGTTTTGTTCTGTAGTTATTACATGGTTATTGATTTTTAATAGCCCTCTTGAAGAACAGCTATTTATGCTTGAATATTGATTCAACAGTTGAGATTTTTTAGCACTTCCATTACAAGAAGATTTTGTTCAGGATTATTTTATTTGAAGCTAGTGGTTTTATATCACAAGGTGCATTGCCTTTCATTTTTACTTGAATTGTGCTTGAGTTTCATGCACTGCATTAGCAGTCCCTCAAGCTTGCAGAATGTGCAACTCAAAGTAACTAATGAAAGCATTTTTTCATACTTACCCTTTAGTAAAAGGAGTAATTGGATGCCTTTTGTTGGAATTACAGTAAGTTGACATGCCCATGATTTCGAAGCAGTTAAGAAGGGTTAGTTTCATGTAAGGATATATATGAATATCCTGTTGCGATGACATTCAAATTTTCGTTGTGACAAATTTTCTTTTTCTGTTTCACAATGTCAGATCTGACATTGCCTTGGTTGGCAAGTGCATCCTTTGAGATTCCTGATATTTTATGTACCTATGAGCTTCATACACCCTACTTTAAATTTAGGCCATTCTCATTATCCTACTGGAAAAATAAAAATATCCTACCTCCTGTACTTGTGTCTAGCATTAGACCTATCTTCTGAATCCAGGACTAGTAACACATAGATCTCTCTCTCTCTCTCTCTCTCTCTCTTTATATATATATTTTCTTCAAGAAGGTAATTGTTTTGTTAATAATGTTACAAGAACAAAAAGAGCAAGTGGCCTTAAATATGCTGTGTGGCTGAATATTTCTGGAGCTGCAACCATGGTCAGTGATAGCTTCATATGCAAATTGGTTATGATTCTTTCATCAGTCATCTGATTTCTCTATTCATGTCTGTGGTCCTCCGTGGCAACATCTTCATTTACGTTTGATATGTGCTAGCTTTGCAGACAGTTAAAATGAAGTTCATCTATTTTATTTTATTTTACATTGTATTGCTTAGATTTGGGTCCATCTGGACTTGTATTGCCTTGTGTGTTAAATATCAAATTAAGTGCTTAATTGCATTCTAGTGTTTTTGAAAGTTTTAAACTATTGGTGTGTCAAATTAGTCTTGGTACTGTGGATCACTAATTCGTTTTCGGAGTCATATAGTCACTGAAGACCATAAATTCTGGTTTTTCGGTCTGATAATTCATGTAGCTGTAGTGTTTCAAGCATATTCTTGTATGCGCATTCAATGTTCTAATTTTTTGGGGATCAAATTCTAATTCAGCTCTTGTTTTAGACTAGAGAAACAAAAAATCTAAATTTGGCAATTAATGTATATACAGAAAAGTAAGCAGCAGCTGCCCTATAAGGAGCCATACATGCCTCAGTGGGTTGATGCTCATGTTTTCTCACTGAAGCTTCACCTTCTTTTTGACCTTACAGATTGAGCATACTGCATTGTAAACGTGCTTGCACAATCCTCAGGGTGCATCTGGGCTTGCTTCCTATGAAGAAACTGACCTAGCTACCCAATGTTGGGTTTCTCCCTCCAGAGGCTGCATCAGAGCCAGACACCTGTAACTTCATGGGAGAGGCAACCCTGGCATCCACATTTGGAGGTTAATGGTAATAAGGAATACACAGACACACACATAGTAAATTGGTTTAAAATGTATCATTACTTGATTACAACATGCGTAACACTTTTTGGTTGCATATTTCGTCAAAGGACCTGCCTGCAAACCTCTGTTTATTTAGATGTTTTCTTGGAAATAATGTTTGATTGGTCACATGCCTATCATGCCATAAAACTGCCCACAGAATCTTTGTTATCAAACTTTTTCTTTCAAAATTTCTGATCGCATGGTTGTTTTGTTTGTTCAATTACATACTTTTGCTACGTATTATTCAAAATTTTATCCTGTACTGAAAGCTTTATCTAGATCCTCTTGAATAAGAGCAATCACAAATTTTCTATTTGTCAATTTTGTCCAAGTTTCAATCTGAATAATGTCAACCATGCAATTTGTGTAAATATCTAATACTATTAACCTAATTGCTCAAAAGGAAAAAGAAAAACCTCCACATATCTGCAATGTAATCGTAGTTTGACATAACATTTATGCTTAGGTCATCCCTTCTAGAACCAGTGCCATGACCATGTGAGCAACTTGTGGCTACCATCATCTAAAAGAATTTTTGTCTTATTCAACCTGCATACTTTTGTTTTTACTTAGTATTCTTTTAAGTTGCTACACTTGTACTATGTGAACAAGGTAGATGACAAAATTGCTGCACTTGTTTTTTACTAAATATATATTCTTCTGTTCATAATGGTTTACAAAATAGATGAACAACATTGGTACAAATTGAAACGTTTAGAGTTTACATTGCTTATGTTGAAAACTAAATAGGTCAGTTTGATATAAATTGAAGATTACAAGTTTCATATTGCTCCAATTAAAATTAGGCATACCAACTTAAACCTTGTAGGCCGGAAACAGTACCCGCCCTCTTTGCTGTAGTTATTTGGTTCACAATAAATGGCTAGTTGGAAACCTTCCTTGTGAGGCTGTAATTGTAATTATATTTCCATAGTTACATCTAACAACTGATAATGAGGGTGGATTGGGGGCTTTTATGATTTTAGTCATCATTTTATTATTGGGATAGCAGTTTTCAAATTTTTTTATTCACATTTCCATATTTTAAGGATTTGTGTTTGTTTCCTGTTGACATCCAACGTTATGGATTGGTATAGATAGAAATAGGTCACTAAGCAGGAAAGTGTGTAATTATTTTGAGCTGGTGTTTGACATCTGGTGATTATGGAAGATATGAAGTAAGGTACTGTTGAATGGTAGTCTTTCTTTTTCTTTTATTATTATTTTATACTACAATTAATCGTAGTCTTGTTGATCCTGAAGAGTTGTTTGTGTGCATGGTAAAGAGTGTTGAGGATTATTGTGCTATAACTTATAAGGCAGTAGAACATTTAGAATCCTTTCAAGGGGTTTCTGCTGAGTGAGTTGAGCTGGAGCTGTCTGAGTTCGAGGATTGCTGATGTTAACCTGCAACGCTGCATGGTGTGCAATCAGGGGCAACAGTGCGTACAGATGATAGTGGGGCCTTACTGTTCTAAGGCTGTGTGGAATGCTGCAGCAGTTTTTCAGAGGCTGTGATAGTTTGGAGAGGGGTAGAAGCTTTTCTGATAGCTGGCTGGTTGAAGATTGAGGTTGAGTCCATTGTAATTGTTCCAATAGATCATCTGGAGCGGTCTACGTATGGATGCCCAGTTCGAATTCATAGTGTATGAAATAGAGCAGCAAATATTGTAAGCTCCTGGTGGATTTTGTAAACCCTCGCTGGTTAATGCCTTGGAACTTGACGTTGTACCAAAGCCTTCATATATTTCCGTCTTTGTCTTTTAATGTACTCCTATCCTTTTGCCATTAGAAAAAATCACGAGTATTTAATAAGCTGAGTTGCACCAACTAGCAAGTTTTGTAATTTTCTTATCAATGTTAAAAGTGGTTCTAAGTTTATATTCCGATCTCCCGTCGATTAAAAAAGGGGTGAGCTACTAGTTAACGAAATTTATTTTAAACTATAGGTACAAAAATTCATAGCAAAACAAATAGATCCTCTGTTGTTCCTTCTTGCAGAACACAAGGGGAAAGAAGAAGAAAGAGCATAGAAAACTTTAGTCATTCTGCAAAAGTAGTTTCGATTTGGGAAAACTTGTAGTTCTAGTGGTGCCAATTTGAGAAAAATTAGGATCCTCTGTTATATTTCTCTCTGTTTTTGGCTCAAGGGTTATTTACAACACCAAACTTAGTTCAAAATGTTTTCCTTATACTTTGACCTACTTTTTACCAAGAAAATGGGTCCAATTTGTGCGAGGGGTTGTGCTGATTGAAGTAGTACTCATAGGACCACGGGCACAATTGAAGCAGCCCTTCCTTAAAATTTAATGCCCTCCATCGTTGTACAAAGGTCTACTGGAATCGACTGAGCGTTCAGGCTGCACAACGTGCATCTTTTCATTTCCATGTTAAAGAAAGAAAAAAAAAGCATTCTTAACATGTATTTGCTGTAAAGACCAGCCAAAGCTAGCAGCAAGTGGCTTTGAAGTTGAAGATCCAACACTTCAATTCTTAGTGCATTAAAAAACAAGAGCGTAACTCTTTCTTTATTTAATTCTCAATGGAAAATATTTTTATTACAAATAATGAACAGAGCTGATCTGCAGCCTTTTTATTAACAACAATAACAGAACTAATTAGTAACTCAAACTTAATGTTGAAGATATAACACTAACCAACTTATTGTCCAGTTCATCACTTGAAGTAATGACTGACATTAATATGCTGCCTATTTATTAAGATTACGAATCGAACAAGCTTAAATCTTACGACATTAGAGACTTAATGGTTCCAACGACTGAGAAAAGCAGGACAACTACTCCAAGTACAGTTGAACTGCTTTCCAAAGATCCTTGAAGTAAACTCGTTTGAGGATTGCCACACTTCGGTTCACTTTACTGATCTCGTAGTGCGTATTTAGATCTTTACAGAGACCAGAATAGAAGGATTTATCCTCCTTAATCTGCCACAGAGTGAATTAACCAGCTTCATAACTGCTTTGTTGCTGCCTAGCAAGTTAACAATAATTTGTTTCTCAACCAGCAAATCCACATCTTCCGCGGTATCGACAAGTTGATCCATCAGCAAAAAGTAACTGCAAATATAAGGCTCGTGCGGTACAAAATCTGCTCCAAGGCCATGACATTTCGAATGAGACATTCCGTCTCATACTTCACGCAAAACTGTGTAAGCTTCAGCTTCATATTTCTAAAACATGGCAAGTATTTGTGGGCCTCATCTCTGTCTCTTTCTATGACGTACTGTACAGTACCTTGAGGAAGTGGCCTGAACTTCACCCTGCTGCCGTCAGCTTTCTTACCGTCGTATTTACTTTTTTCAGGGACAACAGGGACAACAGGACAACCATCATCTACCGGGAAGTTTATTTCTCCTGAACCTCTGGACACAGAAATACCTTACCAAATCAGTGAAATGTTTTGGTTTTTACTTCCTTCCTGTTGGATTTTCCCCTACTGTAATCTTTAAAGAACTCCCAGGTAAGCGTAAGAAATCGAGGTTCAGGTTCGTCACTCTGATCTACAGAATTAGTAATGATCACGGGGACCTGTCGAGCAGGAATTGTACTGCTGGTTGTCCCTGCTGGATTCATTTCCTTCCACATTTTGTTCTTGTGACTCTTTGACGGGATGCGAGCTGGGAGAGGCTGCAGTCATGGCAAACTTATACAGTTCTTCAAGAAGAGAATAAGGAAGCTGGTTTTCGAACAGTATCATTCGTGCTCTACAGCTTTCCTCAACCATTCTGATCTCAAAATGTAATCATTTTTATTGTCTTCAAAGTTCAATAAAAAGAGCTGGATGATGAAGCAGGCATCAACTAAAATTACGTCCACGCGAAGCTCAGTACTCCCTGCATAACAGTGAAGAATGTCCTGTTTACGCTCTCTGATGAAGTCTTTCAGTTCGTTCTCGCTCTTCTTCGTACGTCGTTCACAAAAATTCTCATAATACATTTTCTTATAGGTCTCCATGTCCTTGAGTTCTGGTTGCCATGGTGCAAAGGGCCTATTGAAAGTAGTTGAGGAGTGTATGCTGCTTCGTTTGCTTTGGCGGAGTTTCTTGGGAACCCTGTAGATGCACAACTTGTCAGGCTGCTGGGGCTCATCCGGCTGGCTCTCCACCATCCTATTGAAAGAATATTAGCTGTAACAATTTATACACATTTTTTTTTAATGTAGCAGAAGAGTGACTTAAGATATATACATATTTTTATGGTATAGCAGAAGAAGTGACTTTAAGATTAATTGCTGCTAAAAGCGGACACCATTGACACAATATATAACAATCCTCGCCATTCTAACTATGCCTTCAATTTGTTTTTTGTTTTGGTTTGATAATTTTATATCCATACACTTTTAGGGCTTGTTTGGGAGTGCTTTGAGAGCAGTGAAAAGCGCTTCTAAATGGGTGAAAGCGCTTCTATCTTTTAAAATGGTGTTTGGCAAAAATTGCAAAAGCGCTTTGGATGAGATCCAAAAGCACTTGGAGTGGTTTTGGAAGAAGCACTTGAGATGTGCTTCTTCTTAAAAGTGATGTAGGACAAAAACACGGGAAGCACTTGGCTCCCTTTAATGAATCTTTTAAAATACCAAAAATATCCATATTTAATTTTTTTAAATGCCACATACCCTTTCTTTATATATATTTTTCTCTCTTTTTCTCTCATATTAAAACCCAAAAAAGCCCAACAGACGGGATATAAGAGTATGCCAGGCTGCAGTACCAAGAGTTAGGCAGCAGCAATGGAGCCCTAGACCCACCTCTGTCTTCTTTCCCTTTTCTTCTTGTGACGTCGTGCCAGCTCTACATGAAAACAAACAGAAAACATACATGAGCTAATAACAGGAGGCATATCCAACATGACCTAAACTACAGTTGGAAACGAAGAACTTGTACTAATGCACATTGAGTAGGGTATGAATGCACAGGTGCATGGTAGTCAATACATTCAAACCCACTAATTAATGAAACAATACATTCAAACCTCCAGAGGGTTACAGGTTAAGCATGGGAAAAATTACAGAGTTCAACTGAAATGGACCTTGTGAAGGATTATGATTTAACAACATAATGATTAAAAATTATACTTGGTGAAGTTCGTACTTTTTTAAGTCGTGTTTTTATTTTAGGATCCTGTGAATTTTTATTCCCTATGTTTATTATAATATTTTGGGATTCGTTAAATTTTTTTTAAGTACTTTTAAAGCGTTTTTACTATGTTAGCCAAACACTGAACAAAATATCGAAAGCGCTTTTATGTAGTGTAAAAGCACTTTTAAATGTGACATCCAAACGACAAATTGCTTCTTTGTAGAAGCACTTATGTCATAAGCGCTACTGGCATAAGTGTTGAGGCCCAAAAAAGTTACAGTTCGGCCCAAATAAATTCTCGGCCTAATGCAATATCTTACCGAGAAGAAACCCGATTTGGGCACGCGAAAGTTCATCATATGCGCTTGCACACATGCCACGCCAAGCAAATAAGCAACACGCCACGCTACAAAGCTTAAGTGGGCCCAAGCCATGCGAATGCCTGGGGCTTGCTGAGCGGTTTGGTATGGATGGTTACGAGTATTCACGAGGCCCATTGATGGTCCAAGGAATGGAAGTTTTGGCTGCTTGGGAGCACCAAAACTCAAGCCCATTCCTTGAGCCCAACATATGGGTAGGCATGAGAGAGAAAACCCAATAGTTAGGAAAATATCCAATGGCCTGCAAACACTTGAAAAGTCTCACATCAGCCAAAATATCCAGCACCTTGATCAAATAGGCTATTTTCCAACAGCTTGAGCAACTCACAGACCGTTGGAAATAAAATACCAATAGCCCAGCCCAGCCCAGCATCGTGGAAAATATCTTTGTTAAAACCAGATCAAGCTAAACCATCAAAACCGAGCAAACCATGTGCTGATGGAAGTAAATCACCTTTTGACCAGCACCCTTACCCATTCTTTCCTCTTCAAGCTTTGGTGAGAAACAAGAAGAAAAAGTGAGTGGCTCCTCACCCACATGGAGAGGTCCAGCTGTGTGAAGGTCTTGGAACCCCAAAAAGTTTCATGCCTACATGCTTAGACTAGGAAGGTTTCACCAAATAAGATGGAATGGAAGAAAGTGAAGGAAAGGGGAGAGGGTTTCTTGATAAAATTGAGTGTTCCACCAGCGCCTATAAAAGGAGGCACTTTCTACCCAGCACGACAACTCACCTTGGTTGCTGCAAGCCACCAGCAACCATGAGAATCGATCGAAGGCAAGCATCCCCTTTGGAATCCTTCAATTTCATGCTTTGTTCCCCATCTTCTTCCTCTCTCTCTCTCTCTCTCTCTCTCTCTCTCTCTCTCTCTCTCTCCTCCTCCTCTCTCTCTCTCTCTCTCTCTCTCTCTCTCTCTCATAACACACATCCAGAGAGCAAGCTTCTCTCTCATCTTCAAAACCTAGCAATTTCGTGCACTATTCATCCTTCTTCCCCATTTTCCCTCCTGGCAGAACTGTTCCAGTGCTTGACAGAGCTTTCGTCAAGCTGCCGGAAAATCACTTAAGCCACCATTGCCTTCTCCTTGTTTCAATTCTCCCTCTTTTCAGCCAAACCTCGTTAGATCCTCTCTTCCCTTACCTTAAAAACTCTGTTTCTCATAGGAAATCACAGCTCTTTCTCTCTCTCATGCTAAACTCATGAATGCTCAGCTCTCATGCCACAGCTTCTCATGCAAAGCCAAGAATTTATCTGTAAGCAAGCAATTATTTCGTTGGTGAAGGTAACAAAGATATTTCCTAAGGCTTTACAACCCTTTCGAAATATTTTGGGGTCTGATCTTTGAACTCAGACACAAGGGGAAAATTTCAGTCATTTTGCTCCTTACGGCGGCCCAGCCCAGCTGTTGCTTGCCGGAAGAAAAAGACCCCTACAATAGCACTCCCAAACGAGCCTCAAAGGTTGACAACTTTATTGAGCAGTAAACTTTAGGGCCTTGGTAAGCTTGTTAAGTAAAATTGAAAAAAAAAAGGGTACTGTTCCAACAAATTGTGGTCTTGTCATTCCAACGACACCACGTTTGCACCTAAAAACGTATATACACATAAACAGTTTTAAGCATAGAATAGCGTGCAATTATTCCAATATCTGATTTCCCCACATTTACTAATACATAAGGAATTAAAATTTATGTGGGACGCACGTAACAACCTCCTATGTCACAACCGACGCACAAGACCGGAGGAAATTAGCACAGCGATATGGCTTCAGGATTTTCTAAAAGCCCAAGAAAGTTTGGAGAAGAAAACCACAAGCACCAAGTCAACCGCCCTTCACATTGGCAACGGCCGCTACAAGGCTTGCTCAAAGCCAATGGTGACAGAGGATGGAGGGTAGATAGTACTGAGGGAGGGGTCAGAGCAGTAGTGCGAGACTGCAGTGGTTTTTCGTAGCTAGTTGTGCCTTGAAGGTCAACAATGTTTATTCTGCCATACAGGTGGAAGCTATTGCAGCTAGAGCTGGACCTATTTTGCGAAGGAAAGGGGTTTTACATATATTGTTTTTGAGAGTGATACTCTCTAGATCGTGATGGCTCTCAAGAATTATTCTATTGATATATAGGTCTTTGATTGGCCCAATTATGGAAGATAACAAGAGGCTTTTGTCACAGATTACTGGGGAAGGTTTTACCCACATCTGTCACACAACAAATAGCGTGACTCACCGTATGGCTTGTTTCGCTTTACATATTGGGGCTTCTCTAACTTGATTTGAAGAACCCCTAGACTTTATTTCTGATGCCTTATTTGAGGATTGTAACTATTAACTTTTTTGAGTAGCTTAATAGGGGACTGTGAGCCTTCTCTATTCTAGTCTTTATGTAGAGAAACTTACCTAACTTTAGGGATGTGGGGCTTCTCAAAGCCAACATACATTGAGGCCTCAAGGCATCGCCCAACCTTTATGTACTTTTGGTTATTTTCCTATCAATAAATTACTATTGTTTCTCCCAATTTTTTTTATATGGGTTCTATATTAAAATCTGTAACTCAGTAAATAAATTAGAATGATTAGGAGCAATAGTTGATGTCACACCACGACCCAATTAAGTAGTTTATTTAATTATTTAATTGCGAAATTACATTTTTGCCTTTGGGGGTAGGGGTACTTTAGTCACTTTTGATTTCAGAATGATTTTGGGGAATTGAGTAGCACCATTGCTAAGAGCTCGTCGATATGAGTTCGTGGACAGGCGACATACTCAATTCCGAGTTGTAACAAACGCGTAAAGGTCTGAAAATTGAAAGGACACGTTGGGAATTTATGAAATTATTCAGAAACCTTAAATATCCAGCTTTTCACCTTCTCGGCGACGCCACACTGCTGTCTGGCCACCTCCTCCAACGAGACATGTCCGGAAAATGACTGGCTACTTTCGGCGACCATGTTTGGGCCAAGATCCAGCCACCCAAGTCCGGCACAATGCTGTTTTAAGTTCCAAAAGACTGACAATTTCCATGGTTTCAGTTGTAGTTTTTCGTCGACTTCGGCGGCTGTTCACATCGATCCAGGTATGGATTTCGATCCTCTCCTTGTGCTCTTGTTGATTGTGTACATGTTTTGAGTTGATTTGAGATTTGAGAGTTTGATTTAGACACCCTTAGAGGCTGGTGTTTTGACCATGTTTCGGGCACCTCCAGCCACTTTTTGGTAAGGGTCCAAGAACCAAAAATGCTCCTCTAGTTGTGCTTGAACTGTGGGTATAGTTATTGCTCGGTGATTTGAAGATTTTTCGTCAAGCCACCCACAGCTGCGAGCGACGAGTGGCGGCGTGTGAACCACCTTGTGGCAGCCATTGTGTTCTAAAATCTTCCCCATGTCATCCCGAGCATGACGGTATACTCGGATTTGAAGTTAGTCACCTTTTGACTATCGAACATATATTATACCTATTATGTGATATCCAGGTTTGATAGGTTCGAATCGTTCAATCGGTTCCAATTTCAATTATGTTGTTCCATGTACCTCTAGGATCTTGTAAAAACTTGCGGATAGAGAATCATAGTATCGGATATTCCTAGTCAATGATTATAGGGTTAGGCGAACTGATCGTCGTCCAATCGTGTGATTGGCTTAAATCCGACCACTCGATTGAGACCAAATATTTGGGACTTATTTGTAGATTTGTTGGACCTATAGAAACTTTCGAATCGGAAATCGGAGGTTGTGGGCCTCGCGGGCCTGGTTGACCAATATGAAAAGTTTGACCACTTGGTTGACCATGAGTCTTCCGAGACTGTCTCATCATTCGAGAAGTACTAGAATGACCCTATAAGCCTTCTTAAAAAGGTGTGCTTACTTTGAGACCCGAAAACTAGAGTTATGAGTTAAAGTTTGTTGTGGGGTACTTTTATTAACGAAGTCCGTTTATCCTCTCAAATAGGTATTCATTCTTAGCGTACTCCACAGGAAGAGCCCTCTCACAATTCAGCAGCATTGGACTTGTTGTGAGTGGACATTTGTTTTTAAATGAGCATTGTTTTTCAAATATGGAATTGCTTGTATAAATGTGATTTGATTCGAAATTGGTTTATTTTGGTTAATGAGGTTATGAGATTTTATTATCGACTAGTCTCGGCTTTTACAATGTGATATGGAATTTCTAGGGAGTATTATTATTATTATTATTAAGTATATGGATTTGAGTTTCGGACTCTGGTGATTTTGGATCTGGTGATATTGGGTTTGGTTTATGAAAATTTGAACATGAGAGTTTGGTTCATCTGGTTTTGGAATTTTAATATGGTGTATTAGATTTTATTACTATTGTCCTATGAGATCTCTAGGAGGTTGTTATATGTCCTAACCATATGAATCGTCTTTTGGGCTATTCTTGCACCTCGCATGCGTTTATTTTAGTTTTGGTGTTTTCTTGATTCTGCTTTTTTATGGTTTTTCCTACACGCAATTCCTGGGTGTTCTTTTATCTATCTCTCTCTATCTCTCCTCTATTTTCTGTTCTTTGGAAACCCCTCAGTTTTCCACTTGGCCTTCTGGCTTGCCCCTTCCCGGTCCCATCCCCTTAGTTTACAATGGATACCCGGATACATTAGGACCTGCGGTAACTTGTTGCGTAGATTCAGCTGCACCAAAATTGATTCAGCTGCATCCTCAACTTGTGATACTTGCAAGTGCACGAGCCGTTCGGTAATATAGCATATGTAAGTGCGAGGTCGATCCCACGAGGATTGGTGATTGAATGATCCAATTCATTTTCCCTACACAAACAAAAATGAAAAAGAAAGGAAATAAATAAAACAAGGAAGAAAGAAAATAACTAACTCAAGTAGACAAGTTCCCAAGTTCAATTAGATTAATGGATTGATTCTAGCTAATGTATGATTAGGCCATGGTGTTTGGTCCTAACCTTGTGTTCCTAATTCCCTAATTTGATCATTTGTTGTCTAACCTAAAATTAAGCATTAGGAACCCATTAAACATAGAAGAACAATTAAACAACCAGCATGTATCTAATCCCTGTTGTCGAATGTCTATACATACTCTTTCTATTCATAGTTCAATTCGAATTAAGGCATGATGTCTACTCTTATTCAACTAAGATAGCTAACATGCAAGCCTAAATGGTGATCAATCATTCAAACTAGCATATTAACTTATAAGCATAATGAATAAGAACAAAAACCATAATTGAAACTTGGAAACTAATCAAAACTTGAAACTAAAGAAAAGAATTTACATAAAGAAAAGTAAAGTGGAACTAAGAAAAACTTAAGGAGAATTTCAGCACAAATATTTCATTAAAACAATTGAAACTAGAAAGAAAAACTAAGAGAATTTGAGGAAGAGAAGGGAAGGGAGCTCTAGAGAAGTGTTTGAGAGCTCCCCCCCTTGGGGTGTGTTTACAAGCTTAGAGAACTTCCCTATTTATAGGCCTAGGGGAAGTGAAAATCTGAATTATACAATAGAGTTCACCAACCACACTCACTTCACCAACTTACAACACTTAATGCACCTACACACTATTGTATTTGAAAACAATTCCTCTTGTTTTTAGGCTTAGTGTTGCAGCTCCCACTTCATCATCTTTGGCTGCTGCAAAATTCCACTCAAAAATAGGTATTGAATATGCTTCACCAACTTTCCCACAATCAACAACACTTCATCATGCATATGTCATGCATGACAATGCATTGCAGCCAGTTTGTGGGCTCGTTTTGGGCTTGTGGATCCATTCTGAAAAATCTGGAAAAATATGGATCTTGAAGCTCTTTGTCTTATCTTTCCAAGCATATGCAGCCCAACTCAAGGAAAAATCGGGAAGGCCCTCAAATGTGATTTTTGGCCAGTAACGCAGATGCTGCTGAATTTGACCTTAAGGTGCCAAAACATGTATAACTTTCTCTAGAAAACTCGGAATCATGAACCGTAAAATTCTACAGAAACTAGACTTCCGTATATTTCCAATGATGTATGGCTCATTATCTGGTTCTTCTTGAGTAAGTACAGTCTAATCCGTGAAGTTGACTGATCTGCAGACACCATTTTGAGCTGACTTGTCTCCAAAATGCAATTAGTGAGTCTCAAGCTTATAACACTGAAACAAACACAAAACTTATTAAAAGCACAAGTTTAACTCAAAAACATAACCAAATCATAAGTTAGAAGGGTACAAAATGATATGTAATTATGCACCATCATAACTCTTAGGAGGTGTGTCGGGACCCGGGCACCTTTGACAGGGTGTAATGTAAGGCCCTTGATAGGGCTGTCTACGAAGAATTTGACGGGGTGTACCGTAGAGTTCGAGAATTTGAGAAGTATTAATTAAATGGTTTTCCTTATCGTATGTCATGATATGAAATTTTACTGAATTGAAATATTTTTCTAGTATTGGATGATATTTTGTACGTTTACTAAAGATATCTATTGCATGGTGTTTTGGGCACTATTTTTTAAAACGGAGGGGGTTATTTATGTTGAATATAAATTATGTTTAACCCTTTGTTTTCGTCTACTCACATCACTACTACAAAAGTGAAAAGACGACCAGAAAAAGACGACGGTAGAAGAAAAAACCGTCGTCGTGTTTAAAAAGACGACGTAACAAAAAAAACCGTCGTGGATAAGTAACTTAAACAACTAAAAAACGGAGGTACTGTTGAATATTTTTTATAACGATGCAGACAAATAAAAAAGCGTCGTCTTATTAAAAGGTTTTCTTCAGAGTTCAAATTAGACAAAACAACAGCGACAGCAGGTATGACAAGCGTCGTCTTTTAAAAATCAAGTGTCCTTTTTTTGGTAAAAGACATGATTGTTTTGAAAGAACCGTCGTCTATTATACGTAAAGATGACGGGTTTTTTTTAAAGAACTGTCGTCTATTATAAGTAAAGATGACTGTTTTTTTTAAAAAGGGTCGTCTATTATATGTAAAGATGACAGTTTTTTTTAAAAAGGGTCGTCTATTATATGTAAAGATGACAGTTTTTTTTTTAAAAAGGGTCGTCTATTATATGTAAAGACGACGGTTTTTTTTTAAAAAGGGTCGTCTATTATATGTAAAGATGACACTTTTTTTTTAAAAGCGTCGTCTATTATATGTAAAGACGACGGTTTTTTTTAAAAAGGGTCGTCTATTATATGTAAGATGACAGTTTTTTTTTAAAAAGGGTCCTCTATTATATGTAAAGATGACGGTTTTGTTTTAAAAAGGGTCGTCTATTATATGTAAAGATGACGGTTTTTTTTTTTAAAAAAGGGTCGTCTATTATATGTAAAGGCGACGGTTTTTTTTTAAAAAAGGGTCGTCTATTATATGTAAAGACGACGGGGTTTTTAAAAGGGTCGTCTATTATAGGTAAAGACGACGGTTTTTTTTTAAAAGGGTCGTCTATTATATGTAAAGATGACGGTTTTTTTTAAAAAGCGTCGTCTTTTAAAACACGCTAAAAAAGGCCGCTTAAGTGAATTCGCGCTCGACAAATTTTCAAATTTTCCCCCGTCTTTGAAAACCTTATCTCTCATTAACAAGCGTCGTCTTTTAAAACACGCTAAAAAAAGGCCGCTTAAGTGAATTCGCGCTCGACAAATTTTCAGATCTTCCCCCGTCTCTGAAAACCTCTTCCTCCTTGAAACCCTCTTGAGCTCTCTAAAACACTCTCATGAAAGGTTTGATTTGAAAGTGACCTAATCTCTCAATATCCTTCTATATTTTGCTAGTGAATTCTGGATTAGTCTCTTTGCGTTTCTGGTATGTTCTTCGTCTCCCTGATTTCAGATTTTCTGTCTCTCTTGATTTGTCTGGTTTGTTTACATATTTTTTTTTATTTATGGTTTCTTTTTAGATTTTCTGATTTGGTTCTCAGGAGATGAGGAGGAAGCTTGCAGATTTATAACTTTTTCTTTTGCAGGTTTTCTATGCGAGTTGTATGTTTTTTTGTTGTTCAAAATTTGTTACCTTCTCTTTTCACCATCATTTTCTTTATATATTTTTCCTTTTGCAGGTTCTCGATGGTCTTTTTTATGCTCATTTTACAAGTTTTTCTATGGAAATATGGTCCAATGGTAAAATTTCTCTTCCACCTAATTTTATATGTTTATAATCTTAGCTTTTTTTCTCTCTTTGTCATTTTGATTTATTTACAGGGATGATGGAGGAGACTTCAGTTGTGCATCATTTGTCTGTTTGGATGACGTAGGCTTGGATTAGGAGTACGTAGGTCTTGTTAGGAAAAGATTGTACTACTTAATTGGTAGGACTTATGTTTGAATCTTCAAGTTTTATGAAAGAAACTATTTTTGAGTGTATATATTCATTAATAAAGCATTATGGTTGGTTTTCCAGTTAAAATTGTTGTATAGCATCATATGAAATCAAAAAGAACTAAAATGTAGCAGTTTGGGAACTTATTAGACGACGGTTTTCATAATAAATCATGGTCTTTACAGATAATTAACGACGGTTTTTATAAAAGGGTCGTCTATTATATGTAAAGATGACGGTTTTTTTAAAAAAGGTCGTCCATTATATGTAAAGATGACGGTTTTTTTTAAAATGGTCGTCTATTGTGAAGTAAATATGACGGTTTTTAAAAAAAAGGGTCGTCTATTATATGTAAAGATGACGGTTTTCATAAAAAACCGTCATCTTAACCTACAATAAACGACGGTTTTCATAAAAAACCGTCATCTTAACCTACAATACACGACGGTTTTATTAAAAACCGTCGTCTTTCCTCCTATAATTAACGATCTTTACCTCCAAACAACGACGATTTTCTTTAAAAACCGTCGTCTTTACAGATAAACAACGACGGTGAAAAGCCGTCGTAATTTGACACCCAAAAAGACGGCGGTCGATTTCTCGTCGGTTGTAAACCATGATACACGACGGTGGATTACCGTCGTCTATTTCGTTTTTTGTAGTAGTGCATTTCTATTTTGCGCCTCCAGGTTCTAGGCATTTGAGGTTGAGACCACCACGTCGAGAAATCATTGTTGTCAACAACTCGTAGGAGTGTGCTACTATCACTCTCTACCTTTTATTTTCCTCGGATTGCAAACTAAATCTCTAGTTGCTCTTAGCTACTCATTTTTAAGTTCGGGTAGAGGGCCTGAGGCCCATTTCAATAGTCTTAACTGTTGTGTGTGCCTTTACCTTGTGCATGGTGAACGTTGGGATTATTTCTGTGCTGATTTATAGGTATTGTAAATTGGGAAATTACATGGGAGACTGCCGAAATTTCGGCAGAAGTCGAATTGTCTATCAGTTTAAATTAGGGCTAAAAAACATTTTGGAAAAGTGGGCTCGACATCAGTTAAATGCCGGATGGGAAGCAGGATTCGTCACGGATTCCAAGGGAGAATCCGGGGTGGGTCCTATCAGTTGTTCTCTCTCCCATTCCTCTCACATATTCCTAAACTTTCTTAATTCATAACTTCGTCCATTCCTAGTAAGTAAACATGCGTCTTCATCCAAGTTGATCTCAATATTTAGGTCTATATTTACAACTGTCCACTTTAAGGTCCCTTTCTTAAATCATTTTGCGGGCCTGTTTGGAAGTGCTTCTAGAAGGGCCACAAGCGCTTTCTGATAACTAAAAGCACTGCGGACAACGTTTGGCAGAAAAGTTAGAAGCGCTTCTGGGTCATAGAAGCTCTTCCTGGAGAAGCACCTACTATGTGCTTATCTAGGAAGCACTCCCAAGTGCTTTTCCACGAAGCACTTTAATTTTTTATGAAAATTCAAGATTTTTATAATAAAAGCGCTTTTGTTAGAAGCGCTTATGAGCTGAAGTACTTCCTAGAGAAGCAGTCCCAAACGAGCTAAGTCGAAGACCATTCAACATTTAACTGTAGTTAAAGAAATCAATGAGGGTTTAGGCTACAAAGAAATCAATGAGCACATTATGGCTAAAAAGTTTTCGATTTGACTATTTTTCTTATACGATGGTCCTTGATTCGAACCTAAAAATGAATACTTTGGATCATAAGACCATGTTGTCGTCGTTGTGGGGAGTGAAAAAACAAAAACGAAAAAAGGGCGAATGACTGGTGATGGGAAGCCCTCAATCAGGCAAGGCGACCGCTTACGACCTTCAATTTATATAAATATCTATATATACCTACCTCGCATGTCACTATATATGAACATTATATTATGTCCAATAATTCAATCCAAAATTAAGAAGAGCTTAGTTATAAAAAAAAAAAACCCACTTATTCAGTAAATTCATAGTCTAAGCCAATTAACATAATTGAATAAAATTAAGAAATAAAATACATTGAGCCCAATTTCACATGTTTGACTGTGAAAAAGAAACTTCCTGATGACAAACACTTATTCACTTTACCCATTCTTTCTAAATGATTTAATGAAGGCTAAAGTCCGAATTTTTAACAGGTATGATTGATGATTTCTTTAGTTTTGAATTTCATGCTTTGTTTTATGGGAAATTAGTCTGGAATTTTCATTTTCAGTCAAGATTCACAATTTTGAAGACTGTTATGGTGTGTATATGTAAGTAAATATGTATTATTATACTAGAATTTGTTTATCTCTTTCTTATTGTGTACAATGTGAATTACATATTGTCTTTTTTTTTCTTTTTCTATGTTACAGTCCTTTTTTTTCTTGGGACAAAATTAAGAAGGGGAGAAACTCATGCACACATATACCATGAGGGCTTGAACCTAGGACCGCTTGAGAGCACACCAAAGACTTAAGCCAATCCAACTATCACTCTATTGGTGTTATAGTCTTAATTTTGAGTTCATTGTTGAAACAAAAAAATTCATGTATTCAAAAAAATTGGCATTTATTTCTTAATACATCCAGCAAGCCTTAAATTAGAGGCGAAGGTAGTGTCCATGTGAAACATGAGTTCCCTAGCCAGATGATATGTGGAACAAAAGGTTGAAGAATTTTTAGAAATATAGCAATTTCGTAAAAAGCGACCGGTCGCTTGAGGGAAACAACCGGTCGTTTTCAAGCAGATTCATCAGTGATGCTTGCTGTATAAAAATGAGCTGCCGGTCATGTTCAAAAACAGGTCAGTTCGTGTCTGGGGTGCGATTTTTGAAGCACCTTCAGTCATGTGGTGTGCCTCTTGATTCCTAAGTGTTTGAAGTATGTATATCAATGTTAGAAACACTTCATATACATGATTAACATAAAGACACATTCTTTCATGAAGAGAAGTGTCTTCATTGGTACCTCTGGATAAAGAGGTACAATTCAAGAGATGTATAGCTTCTGAATTTGGAGTTAAACCAATTCAGAAAAAACACCATATACATCAACAAAGATATGGATATAATCCAAGAAAGATAAAAGTTCAATCCCAATTATTCTCCATCTAGTTTCACAAAAGTAAAAACATCTAGAGGTATTTTCTGCAGATTTAGCCTCTAGGAATCTTGAATACCCATGTTACAATTCTAAAGTGTGTATGGGTTTGTCTTTGGTTGTGCAAGATATTGACAACATGTAGTTTAGGCTAGGTTTTCGTTGTATCCACATGGCTTATTTGCTTAACCCCTTTGCACAGACACTTCTTCCATTAAAGCCATAACCCACTGACCTTTGTAGACACAAACAGAAACAAGGAAAAAAAAATAGACCTACTTGAAATTGACAAACAGGAAATGTTATTTCAATGGAACTCATATCGAAAAGAATACTTCCATTTGTTGCATTTGGCTTCCAAGTTTGAAGGGATAAAATCTGTTGGTTTCAAGTTTGAATAAAAAAAGACTTCAATCTGTTCAAGCTCTATAAAAAAGAGCAACATTAGATCACGCAGAGGGAAGAGCATCAGAAAACTGAGGACAATAAGCTGCTGGCAGATTTCCACCGAAAGCTTGCAAGGTAAAAGAAATTTGCCATGAATTTCTTGTTTCTCCTGCATGCCACGAGACCTAGTCTCACTCTGAGATATATCCATGAACAGCCAAGAGCAAGTTATAATCCGTAAGGATTATAGGATGGTCAAGCCATCTAAATCTGAAGACTTCAAGACAATGAGAGAGTTTGCTCCATGCTTGTGGGATATCCACGATGCCTTCAGCTTCCAAAACAAAAAGTGCCTTGAGCATCCAAAGCCACAAGATCGTTGGGTCTCTCCGCGATGTTTTTAAGCATCTCAAACAGCAAGACCGTGAAGTCTATCTCTGCGATCAAGCATCTCAAAACAACAAATTCAATATGGTGGGATTGTCATGAAGATTTCAATCATCACAAAACCAAGCCAAGTCTGCTACAAGGCAGCAGCCAACAAAAAGTGCATGGCAAGAGACAAAAGGGTTTCCCCTTGATGATTATTTTCCGTTCCTGGAGATAAGGCAGCACGACCAGGATGTGGTGGTGTGCCCACCACGGAGTCAAAAGCAAAGGAGGAATGCATGTAATTACCAAGCGATAATTACAAGCCTATGTATGAGGCACACGACAAATCAAGTTGTCTTCGTTGAAAATTGATGTCCTGAACATCAAATAAGAAGAAGACAACGTTCTGTGCTGAAAACAAAAATAAAACAAAGAAAAATAAAAAAAGGACATGGAACTCATGCATCCAAGTGTCGTCAAGCTTTTCGAAGTTTGAATTCAGAAATTAGTCTTGCAATCAATTGCAGACAAACAAAAAAAGAAAGAAATAGAAAGAACGAACTGGGCATGCAATCCCAAGTTCTCCTTTGTGGCCGCTACGACAAGAATTGTGGCTGAAGACAAATAATCATTAAAAAAAAGGCATTTGGTAGCGAATATACTGTTGAAGAATATAAATTCCACATTGGAAACTTGACTAAATAAAATAAAATATATAATGAATTGTTCCACTACTAATATTACCGAGACCATTTGTGATAAAACCCCACATCTACTGGGCTTTGTAAGTAGTTAAATTGGGGACAATATCGGTGTTGCTAGTAGTGAGTTGTTAGCCCATCTATCTGAAATTTAACATCTACCACATGAAAGCAAGAAAAGATTCAAGAAATGAATAATTCTAGAGAATTATTTCCTCCTTAAATGGAAAAGAAGAGTTTACAAAGATGGATGGTTATTTATGCATCAAATGAGGTATGATGCTTGCGGGATGAGATACATGCCTGCTAGATGGTGTACGGGCGCTGCTGGATGGTGTACGGCATTGTACATAGATAGGCTTGGCATGAGAGTTTGCTTTGATGTATCAAGATATTGAACTTTTGGCATGAGATGCTTGTTTGGTTACGGCAGCTCAATGTGTACTTGGGTTGTCGTAAGGAGATAATTGTGATGCTCCTTTGCCTGAGTTCGAAATCAGGCCCCAAAACACTCCGAGGAAATGTAGATTTTCAGGGAATGCTCTGGTTTTTCCCACCAAGAATGTGATGACTATGGTAAAAGAACTAGAAAGTTATGCTTGGCTTGAAGGGCTTGTGATGTGGGAGCTAAGTTTCCACAAGTTTAGCAAGAGAGAATGAGAGCTTCTGCTGCTTAGGTTGGAGCAAAAGGCATTGTAGAAAGATATGGGTGATCAATGACTTTGGGGTTTGGAAGGATATTATCATAAGAAAAATGGTAGGGTGTAGACGTTTAGTCTGTTTTCTGGGTGTTTGGGTGTTTACGGCAATAGATTCCCTCACCCCGTCACTTACTCCTATCTCCCTTTTATAGGCTTTGCGAGCTTACTTCCCCACACACGTGCACTCTAGTATCAAGCTGGTTTGGCCTACTTCTCCGGCTTCAAGGTGGTCGTTTCCTTTTAGTCGTTTTGCCTCCTAGCTGAGATGACATGACTTTTTCATTCTATGCAGGAGCCTGAGAGAAAAGTTAAGGTAGCTTGTTTTGCTGTCGTATAGTTTGTTTTGGTGCTCTATAGTTGGTTTTAGTGCCGTGTGGGTACTTTAGGTTGGATATGGGTAGGTGTCGGGTGGGGGATAGATGTGAAAACTCTTTTCTCTGCTTACCCATTTAATGACTCAAGAAAATGGGCCTGGTTTTGGTCCCCAACACAAAACTTCCACCTTTTGAACCTCTAATGGGCCTTTTGAATCTTGTAACTATCCACACCACAAACTGATCAACAAGCCCCGGACATGTAATTAAGTGGCTTGGGCCTACTTAAGCTTGTTGCTATATTTGACACTAAAAGGGAGTTGCTTGCCATTGAGTGTTATTGCGTGCTTGTGCTTGGGCTATGTTGTATTACAGTGGCTTGGGCTTTGTGTTAGGTAATGCTTGACAGTGTAGTAGGCTAGGTGGGCTTGGACTTGTGAAACTTTGTAATTCTTACAAGTTTGCATGTGAAAGTGATAAACTCGTACGACCACCTCCCCACGTGCCAAATTATAGCCTTACTTAGCATGGCATGTATGTATCGGCTAGGCTGCTTTTATAGCATGATAGTGCATTGGTCTTTAAAATATGCATGGGCTTTTCTTGAGATTTTCGGGCCCTAACAAAAGGTAATTCTAAACTTCTTCCTCACTTGGGAAAACCCTAGAGAACACACACACACACACACACACACACACACACACACACACACACACATATGCATGGGCTTTTCTTGAGATTTTTTGGGCCCTACAAAAGGTAATTCTAAACTTCTTCCTCACTTGGGAAAACCCTAGAGAACATACACACACACACACACACACACACACACACACATGCATGGGCTTTTCTTTAGATTTTTTGGGCCCTAACAAAAGGTAATTCTAAACTTCTTCCTCACTTGGGAAAACCCTAGAGAACACACACACACACACACACTCTCTCTCTCTCTCTCTTGCCCTAGTCGACTGACCAGCCCAGGTTGTCACCACTCTCTTACCTACTTGGCTCCCACGCTACACATCTCTCTCGTAGAGAATTATCTCTGTCCTTTTAGTATTATTTGAATATTCCAAGACTATTTTACTGAATTAGGCAGCGGAGGGCCCTTGGCCACCACCACACCAGTGGTTCTCTGTTGATCACCATTTGTCTTGCAGGAAAACTAACAAGGGAACGGTCTAGAGAGAAGATTCGTCCGCGAATATTCTCTCGTGAGAAATTTGTACAAACATAGTGTACTTAGTTAATTTTATATTTTAATTAAAATATTTAGATGTACTTAGATCATAGAGTGTACTCAGTTAATTTTAAGGTTCGTTTAACAACACTCTAAATTATAAGTCTTGAAAGATTGGTAAAATGAAACCCCTATTTGTTTGTGTAAAAAGTATACCTTAAGATCTGATCATAGATCTGACGCTTGATCTGACTCCTCTTCGGGGGCATAGGGCGTGCGACAAATTTGCGGTTAGGCTTTGAACTGCACTCCACGGTCTCCTCCGTTGTCCTCTTTTCGTTCCTTAGCTCTTTCGTTTCTTCCATTGATTTGTCGTTCCCTGCAAGTGCAACGTAACCACATACAGCTTTGATAAGACAGATTTCAAATGGCCAATATCCCTCTGCCTAGTTTTACAAATTAATAACATCGCTTCGCTAATGTTATTATAATTGCTTAATTCTCTAAATTAATGTTATTATTATTAGTTACGTAGTTTCTTAAGATACATTAATTATATGTTGTTGTCATATTTCTCTACTTTATCAGTGTACTAGTTCAATTTGCAGTGTATGAAGTGCAAATAGTTGTATATATATATACAATGATTGCAGTGTACGTAAATCATTTAATTGAGGTCACACAACCCCACAACACAATCAAGTTAATTTCATTAGTTTTCTTTTGACAAACACGTAGATAGTTGAACAAATAAATGTATCTTAAATATTCATTCTTCGATGGAAGATTAACGGTGGTTGGTTTTCCTTTTACCGACGTTGCTTTAGTTTGTTCAATAAAGTCCAGAAACTCTATGAGTTCTCTGTGTTTTTTTCTTCTTCTCATGATTCTAGATACTTAGTTGAGTTTGTTGGGTGTTTTTAGTCTCCTTAAAAGAATCATACCTATTAACGGCTAGTTTTTGTCTTTGAAAGTCATTGAACTAGATTTGGGGAAATTATGGCGGTTGAAAGCGGTTTTAGAAAAATTATTTTCATGGTTGCCATATTGTTATTGGGATGGTTCCCTTTACATCCTTTGCAGTTTGTTTCCTTTGTACTGTTTATTTTTATTGATATAATAAAATTATATTGCTTTTTTATCAAAAAATATTCATTCAAAGTTTCAATGATTTTACTAAAAATTTTCATTGTGTATCTTGAACCTTTCCTATCAAAAAAATATTCATTCAAAATTTCCATGATTTTACTAAAAATTTGCATTGTGTATCTTGAACCTTTTACAGACATATCAAAATATTTGTGTTTCTGTGTAATTAACATTTCTGTCAGAGCCAATATCTAAGAGCTTTAACAATGGATTCCCTACATCACCTCATTAGATAAATTTTAGGGAGGAATTGGAAAAATACAACTCCAACCATGCTCCCTATCCACCTCTAGGAGCTCCAAAATCTAAGGGGAGAGAAAATACTCCTAGTGACTCCCTATAATTTAATGTTGTTTTGTTTTATGCATATTTTAAACTTTTAACTAATGCTAACTATGTATTTATTTATTTTTTTTAAAGATGGACCAATTATATTGAATTAAAAATCATTATAGTTTTTATGACTCCCTAAACTAGACAGTATGATTGGAGTTCAAATTTTATAGAGAGTTCCTAAAATAACTTTTTTGTGTTTTTAGCTAAATTTTAACTAAAATATAGGGAGCATAATTGTAGATGCTCTAATTTTATAAGACCTTGAACTCAGTTTTATCCATAAAGCATCCTAATTAATTCTGAAGATTTTGTTTGCATCTGACAGAGTAATTGTTCACGTTTTTCATGTTTTGTTGTTGATCTTCTCTCATTCCCTAAGTTTAGGCCAAAGAAACTAGCAAGCTCTTTTGTTTTTCAAACATGAAGAAGAAAAGAAGAGCCGCAAATTAAACAAATAGTTTCGGCCGGACCGACTTCATAACCAAAATTGAAATAGTTTTGAGCTAAGTAAATGTGAGCAGTACTCTTCTGATCATAGCTGAAAGAAAAAGAGAGTTTAGCAAAATGAATGGAACCTGCAAGTTCCTCTACTGCAAGTTCCTCTACTGTGATACTTTGTTCCGCTAAACAAACACTTAAGTTGTTCTGCTGGAGATCCAGAAAAAATTCTCCACCGTGAGAGCTTCTCTCTATCTACTTGTGGGAGCTTTCCCCTGCAACGTGCAGCCCGCCTTCACTGGTGATCAATTCATCTACCAATCCCTCCACCATACCCCCTACTTTAGTGGCGGTTCTACAGCAAGGGCAGGGTAGGCAGTTGCCTACCCCAATTTTTTTCACTTAAAAAATACCTATATATAAACAAGCCCATGTAAAACTTGCCTACCCATGATAGTGTAAACCTTGCCTACCCAGCCCATGTAAAACTACCCACATGTGTTATAGCCCACTTAACTTTTTTTTTTAAAAAAAGAAGAGAAACAACAAGTATAACCAGCCCACACTTTTGTGTTATGGGATGGCCCAGTCAAACTTTATGGGATGGCCCAGTAAAACTACCCACATGTGTTCGCCTACCTGACTTTTGAATCCTGGATCCGCCACTGCCCTACTTAGTGCTCCCAACAACCAGCAGACAACCCTTTAAATTTGATTGTACCTGTTGCAAATATCTACCAATCCCTCCACGGAACCCACGTACCTCATTAGTCTCTCATTTAGTACAATCTGACATAAATTTAAGCCAAAGCACACCTTGAATGAGTTAAACAGATTAATGGCGACCAACAACATAGTACCAAACTGTTGACCAGTAATTATTTCCGTCGCTTATTTAATTATTTAGATTAAATAATTAAATACAGCGAGCTGAAATTAGAGGCGAGCATTGGAACTGCAAATTAGACGAACCAAGTCCAAAAAAAGCTGTTTTGACAAAAAAAGTCGACATAGGTCCAAAAATCGAACCAGACCGATTTGTAACTTGAAATCCACCAACCCAATCTATTTTTATCATAAATAATAGATTTATTTACATCAATTCCTCTTAAATTACAGTCAAATCTCACATTGCCCTCTCAAACTTAAAGTGGTTCACTTATCCCGCTTGACTGTGGTTTGGTAGTGACGTCCCACTTTTCTCCTTGCCGTCAACTCTGTCCAAAAGTCTGTTACATTTGATAACATGACATGAGTGTTTTTGTAATTTCGTACAAATGAATCATTATCCACCAATTAAATGGGTGACATGATAAGTGAAGCCCACCTCCACATAATTAAATATTCTAATAATTTAAAATTAAATAAAAACATACAAAACTACATTAAACAATTCTTTAAAAAAGATTTAATTAAATTTTTAAAAATGAGAAAAAAAATCCTCACTCTCTCATTCTCTTCCTCTCTCTCCTCCTATCTCCCTTCCTCTCCCTTCCCTATAAATTGTCCTGATTTCCAACTCCTCTGCTTGAGACAGTAGCTCAAGCTTAAGGGCTGAGTTTTCTTTTTCCAAAGATTGAAGCTTATGAGAAAGATGAGGATCCACAAAAGCAGAAACTTCAGATCTATTAGCTTCCGCTTTTCTCTGGAGCTCAATAATTTAACTTTCAAGCTTTAATTTGGTAGACTCCTCAGTCATGGGTTTTCTTCACCACAGCTTCCTGTATGGCTTGTTCCTGCTCCTCTCTTGCTTGTCTAAGATGCCTTACACATTCCTTGAGGGTCCATCAAGGAGAAATTATAGAATGGTACGGTATCACCACGTCAGCTGGTGATACTTCCACTCATATATTGACACTTGTCTCTTTACCCTCCACTAATTAAATTATTTTCGAGCTAGACATTAGGTTTCAATTTACCCTTTAGAACAAAATTAATACAAAAAAAGAAAGAAGACGTTGGCAACCAAGGTCTGCAGTGCCTCTACCCCCTTGCTGCGGCCCCCTTCCCTTCTTTTCCTTCATATATATATATATATATATATATATATATATATATATATATATATATATATATATATATATATATATATATATCTCTCTCTCTCTCTCTCTCTCTCTCTCTCTCAGAATCACTTTATTTACTTTATTTAGTTGGCTTTTATCATCACATTCCATGGGGTCCAAAACCTTATCTTTGCGAATCAAAATTTCTTGGGGCATTTTAGGTTAAGTTTGCTTTGCACATCTTTCTGAATGCATTTATCTGATCATCTCTTGTCAAGGCCATGTGGGATTGAGATCAAACTTGGATAAAGAGAACTCGGATCTGGAGGTTTTGAGGGAGATGAAGGCAACCTAGATGGGGAGATTGAAGGATTGGGGAAAGGAATACAAACAAGGAGGGAGGGTGCTGCAGAGAGGGACTGTGAACTAGACGGAGGTGGGAGGGACGAAGCGGCGGAGGGGGCTACGAACTGGACAAAAAGTGCGAGGCTGTGATACAGTTTTTTTTCTCTTTTAATTTTATGAAGGGTAAAACTGGAATCCAATGTCTAGCTGAAAAAGCATTATAAATTTTCTTTTAAAAATACACGTGGCAAATTCTAAATGGAAGTATCACCCACTGACGTGGTGATACCGTATCATTCTATAATTTCTCATAGATGGCTTACCTGATCTTCCAGGGCCAACCCGGAAATGGGGCCTGAAACCCATTTCCATTTCCTCTCTCTCTCTCTCTCTCTCTCTCTCTCTCTCTCTCTCTCTCTCTCTCTCTCACCATTGATTTCTTCATAGCGCCCCAATCAAAGAGGTGCTTTGGGGTGGGTCGGGACTACTGGGTTTGAGGGTTGGGGAGGTGCGCATGTTGGGGAGATCGAGGTGGGGCTGTGTGGGTGGGGAGGC
Organism: Prunus yedoensis; assembly: GCA_005406145.1. Lineage (NCBI taxonomy): Eukaryota > Viridiplantae > Streptophyta > Magnoliopsida > Rosales > Rosaceae > Prunus > Prunus yedoensis. Next base: position 18,629 of record BJCG01001865.1, on the reverse strand, counting down.
GGCTGGGGACTGGGTGGGTAGGGTTGATACGCGGGGAGGGGAAGAATGCTTTTGGGTTTGAATTTTTTTTTAAAAATTTAAAAACATTAATTTTTTTTAATTGAAGAATTATTTATTATTTATTTGTCCATATGGAATCCATGTCATTAAAAAATTGGGCTACACTTGCCACGTCACCCACTCAATTGGAGGATAATGATCCATGTGTACGAAATTACAAAACCACATTTGCCACATTATCAGATTTAATAGAGTTTTGGATGGAATTGATGGCAGGGGGTAAAGTGGGTCACCAAACCACGGTCAAGCGGAGTAAGTGGACCATTTAAGTTTGAGGGGGCAATGTGTGCTTTGACCGTAGTTTTAAGGGACATTAGTGTAAATAAGCCTAATAATATGGAAAAGAGTCACTTTTCCGGTTCTTGTGGTTTCACTTTACTCTCAAGCTTGCAGAATGTGCAACTCAAGTAACTAAGAGCATCACTAGTGAGGGGGGGGGGGGGGGGTGGTATTCTCAGGGATGAAAAGCCACTTTTACATCCCTTTTACAATCCGGGGAGTGTAAATACATTTTTTTACACCAATGAGGAAGATGTATATTCGATTTGTTTCTATTAATTTTGTTTTTTTGTGATTTAATTTTTTTAAAATTAATTTTGTGTGTGTTAAGTTTATTTTATTTTTCAAATAAATGGATCTAAAAAAGTTTAAATTTGGGGAAGATATGATTTATGTGAACAAAGGTTGTGGTTATATATAGAAAAATCAGACTTTTGTTGTTGAAGTTTTAGGTGTTTTTTCGCTAATATTTAGGACCATCAGATCATTTTGGGTTGGCTTAGAACATTTTTGGGCCTTTGATCAAGCTATCGGTTCAGTTTGTATAGAATGAATTATGGTCATCCACTTTGAAAAGAGAAATCACAACCATTAGATTTTATAGATGTTGGAATTTGTTCCAAATTGAATCAAATCTAAGCATTGCCACAAGTGAATTGGTACTTAGGTGATAAGTGAAATGAATGTAAATGCAAGAAATGAAATGATAGAAATATAAATGCGATAAAATAGATTAAAGCGATAAAGACTTGAATTAAACTTGAATTTAAAGAAAACTGAAATTAAATTGCAAGAAATAGCTTCAGTAGGAAATGAAGAACTTGGATAATCTAAAGTGCTTGAAAGATAAAATCCTAGACTAGGAATTGAAAGGTGCAGGATAAAAAGAATAGGTTTTTGTGTGTTGAGTCGGAGGTTCTCTTTTCTTCTTATGACGGCCTATTTATAGAACTTTCTTTAGTTGATGGGTTTGGCCATTAATGGCTACAACTAACTCTTCCTTGAAAATTCTTCTATTATTAATGTCTTCTGGAGCTCTAGGCATTAATTGAGAACTTCCCAACCACCACCAACCCATATGGTTGGTTAATAAATGGAATTAGGATTGTAAAACTCTTATAAAATGGAATTAGGATTGTAAAACTCTTCTTTTGACCTGAGATGCAATAAGTCCTGGTAGGTTAGCTACAAGTCTTCCCATCCTTGGAATTCCACCACTTGCATGGAGACTTGGGAGGCAAGTTGTGTGAGGCCACAATTCTTAACAAGAATTCACATACTAAGTATGTCAATGTAAACGCTTGACCTTTTGCTCCAACGTGCATCACGCTAAGAGGTCTAGGTCTCTTCTTTATATCATAATATATTAATATCATTAGGCCATACTATAATATATATATATATATATAAAGATAGATTTGCTAATTATAATAAGGGAGATTCATTATTATAGCAAATATAAGAGACCAAATTATAAAAAAAACCCTCTATGAAATGGACTTTAGAAATACAACCCAAAGCCCATTTACAACATAACAAAAAGCTTTTAACTTCTTTTAAATTACAAAACTGCCATTGATTTCTTAAAACAAACTCAACCCTAAAACCTCATAAAAAAGCCCAAAACACTCAATAGGGTATCAAAGTAATTTAATAATCAAAATTAAATTCAATAGGGCCAGCAATCATTTTTGGGTTTTTTTTAGCGTGTTCACAGAAATTAAATGGTGTAGGGTTTATTTATAGTTTTAGTGCTAAAAATGAGTATATAACTAAATATCTCTTATAATAAATGCCAACGATCAAATGGTAGACCATTTAGTTCCCCTAAAATAACGACAAGGCCATAAAGCCTTTATGACTGTAACTTTCACTTAATTACATTTTAATGTGTATACCACAAGTTTGCAAAGCCCTTTAGAATTCGCTCTCCACCCAGATTTGGAGTTTTGCTACCACCACTACTTGATTTTGGTTTCCATCCCGACTTGGAGTGTAAACTCCAATTTGAATTTGGGATTTAATTCTCGACTTGGGGTTGGTTTCTATCCGGACTTGGACTTGGCTTCCAACTTAACTTCGAAGCTTGGTGGTATCATCTCTTCAATCACAACATTCCACTTTATCAAATATATGATTATATTAATTACAAATTTAGTTATATATCCAATCTTAACATAGTCTTCCAACTTAACTTCGAAGCTTGGTGGTATCATCTCTTCAATCACAACATTCCACTTTATCAAATATATGATTATATTAATTACAAATTAGTTATATATCCAATCTTAAACATAGTCTTATAAAGAAATCATATACCATTTAAAAATTATAACACATTGTCAATTTTTTCAATTTAATAGCTATTTTTTAGTTTATTTGTGTGTGTATGCCCTTGTACTATGGATTGAGAGAGAAAAATTAATTCTGCCAAATGTAGATTTTGATAATAATATTAAATTGTCAAAAAACCAAATGAGATTCATTTTCTCCTTTCTCGCTGGTGCTTTCTTGGTGTTGAAGCAAGAGAAGCTTCCATTGAAGCTCAGTCTCAGGTACAACTATATTCTCCATCTCTGATCTACAATTTTCAATATTTCACTTTCGATTTCCTTGTTCTAAGATCGTGCTTCTATTCATTTTTTTTCGGATTGTCCAGAACCTCGAACGAACCTCGGTCATATGCTTCTAGCTCTACTCCTCATCTTCGAGCTCCGATTTTCAAATTTTTTGCTTCGAATTCTCGTTATTAAATCTTTCTTATACTTAGATCGTTGGTTTTCTTTTTGGATGTTGGTTTGTTTTGTTCTTTCTTCATCCTTTCTTTGGTAGACATGCATTAGAAATAGCCACATGACATCCATTAATCAACGTGATAGTAAACTAGCAGTGTTATTATCCTAGACTTGAATATTACAACAGCCATTAATCAACATGACAGTAAACTACCAATGTTATTACATCTAAACTGGAACATTACAACTATTAATCAACATGACAGTAAACTAACAGTGTTATTACCCTGGACTGGAACATTACAACTATTAATCATCGTGACAGTAATAGCAGTGTTAATACCCTAGACTGGAACATTACTGTCATTAATCAAAATGACAGTAAATAGTAGTGTTAATACCCTGGACTGGAACATTACAACCATTAATCAACGTGACAGTAAACTAGTAGTGTTATTATCCTAGACTAGAACATTACAGCCATTAATCAACATGACAGTATATAGCAATGTTAATACCATAGACTGGAACATTATTACAGCCATTTCAACAGCCAGACAGTAAACTAGTAGTGTTATTACCCTAGACTGGAACATTACAGCCATTAATCAACATGACAGTATATAGCAATGTTAATACCATAGACCTGGAACATTATTACAAACCATTAATCAACGAGACAGTAAACTCGCAGTGTTATTATCCTAGATTGGAACATTACAGCCATTAATCAACATAACAATAAAGGTGTGGTTTTTAAATGTCTTACCTTTGAACATTGTTCTGCTTGAAATTCTTCAGCTTTTTGTGTTGAATGGTTGCTTCTCTTATTTTTCGTGATTTTGTAGGTGGTTGTTAGTGGTAAGTGTGGTGGTGTTCTTTTGAAAATAAAAATAAAGCGGCTACATTTTTCGAGACGTTTTCTTTGTAATGAATTGTTTGGGTTTTCTTATAAAATTGAGTTGGGCTTATTTTGGGTGTTTTTTGAGTTTTTTGTATTGGGCTCCTTCATTGACTTTTTCAAGGGCTATGTCCAATGCCTTCAGTTAAGTCACTAATAAACCAACTAGCCTCATGTTTTTCTACTTTCCACGACAGAAACCCACCATGAATACTCACTATGTTTGATGTAATATATTTAAGCTCAAACGTCGCCCCTCGATTCTTTTAGCCTGACGTTTGTGAAAGAGTAAATGAATTGAAATTCTTTGTGCTTTTAGTTCAAAATTGATAGACACTTACTCACCAAGCCGTTTAATAGTATCTTTTCAGACATCGGCTATAGATGAGTGAATCATAGATCTGACCACCTTAATCACTCAATCCAAGCTCATTTTCTTAAATCCACCATGGTGGATACCAATGGAACTCAATGATACAACGGAGGAACATTTTTACAACCGAGGAACATTTACAATCGAGGATCATTCTCACAACCGAGGAACATTTCCACAACCGAAGGTCATCCTCACAACCGAGGAAACCTTTCTACAACCGAGGGTCATCCTCACTGTGGTTTCATATTGGCAATTTTGTTGGGCAAAAAGAAAAAGAAAAAGAAAAAGAAAAACCTCCACATGTCTGCAATGTAATCGTAGTTTGACATAACATTTATGCTTAGGTCATCCCTTCTAGAACCAGTGCCATGACCATGTGAGCAACTTGTGGCTACCATCCTCTAAAAGAATTTTTGTCTTATTCAACATGTATACTTTTGTTTTTACTTAGTATTCTTTTGTACTATGTGAACAAGGTAGATGACAAAATTGCAGCACTTGTTTTTTACCAATATATATTCTTCTGTTCATAATGGTTTACAAATATGATGAACAACGTTGGTTCAAATTGAACGTTTAGAGTTTACATTGCTTATGTTGAAAACTAAATAGGTCGGTTTGATATAAATTGAAGATTACAAGTTCATATTGCTCCAAATTAAATTAGGAATACCAACTTGTGTGGAAACCTTCCTTGTTAGGCTGTAAATTGTAATTATGTTTCCATAGTTACATCTAACAACTGATAATGAGGTGGATTGGGGGCTTTTATGATTTTAGTTATTATTTTATTATTGGGATAGCAGTTTTCAAATTTTTTTTATTCACATTTCCATATTTTAAGGATTTGTGTTTGTTTCCTGTTGACATCCAATGTTATGGATTGGTATAGATAGAAATAGGCCACTTAAAGCAGGAAAGTGTGTAATTATTTTGAGCTGGTGTTTGACATCTGGCGATTATGACAGATATGAAGTAAGGTACTGTTCAATGGTAGTCTATAATAAGTCTGTTAGTGGTAGTCTTACTGTTACTGACCCTGAAGAGTTGTTTGTGTGCACGGTAAAGACGCTATAAGGCAGTATAAACATTTAGAATCCAGTTCAGGGGGGTTTCTGCTGAGTGAGTTGAGCTGGAGCTGTCTGAGTTCAAGGATTGCTGATGTTAACGTGCAATGCTGCATGGTGTGAGCAATCAGAGGCAACAGCGATCGGGTGGGTGTGTGTGTGGAGATGATATTTGAGCTTTACTATTGTCAGGCTGTGTGCAATACTGCATATAATTTTCATTGCAGAGGCTGTGACAGTTTGGAGAGGGCCGGCTGAAGATTGAGGTCGAGTCCATTGTAATGTTCTCATAGATGTCTGGAGCAGTCTGCGTATGGATGCCCAGTTGGAATTCAGAGTGTATGAAAAAGAGCATCTTTAAGGCAATTGCCCAGTTGGAACTAATAATTACTATAATTGCAGACCTGATCATCCCTTTTTTATTTCTAAAACATGTTAAGTTGAACTATAATTACTATAATTTTTGTACCTTTGTCATAAAAAGGGATGATCAGGTCTGTAATTATAGTAATTATTAGTTCAACTTAACATGTTTCAGAAACATGGACTTGAAGCTTATACAGTTTTGTGTGGAAGATGACACACCTTTTGGAGCAGGTTTTGTTTTTGCATCCACACAAGGCTTACATCTGTAATTACATTCCTTAGCATCTATATGCTGTAAAGACCAGACAAAGATAGCAGCGCAAGTGCTTTGAAGCCGAAGATTCAAGATCCATGTCTTCAACTCTGAGTGCAATGAAAACAAGAGCATAACTCTTTCTTTATTTAATTCTAAATGGAAATTATGTTCATTACAATCAATTCACAGGAACTGCTCTGCAGTCTTTAACAACAATAACAGAACTAATTAGTAACTCAAACTTATATTAAATCTATAACACTGGCTAACTTATTTGTTCAGTTCATCACTTGAAGTAATGACTGAAATTAACATTCTGCCTATTAAGAATCACGAGTTGAACGAGCTTAAAGCTTACGACATGAGATACTTAGTGGTTCCACTGACTGAGAAAATCAGGACGAAAACTCCAAGTACAGTTGAACTGCCCGTCCAGAGATCCTTGAAGTAAACTCGTTTCAGGGTTGCCACATGACGGTTCCAAAAATTCTCATAGTGATTTTTAAGCTTTTGACCGACATCAAAATAGCAGAATTTATCGTCGTTGATCTGCTGGCAAAGTCTATTAACCAGCTTCGCCACTGCTTTGTTGCTGCCTAGCATGTTAATATAACGTTGTTCTCAACCAGCAAATCCACATCCTCCACAGTGTCCACCAGCTGATCCATAAGCAAAAAATAATTGCTGATATAAGGATTGTTTGGGTACAAAAACTGCTCCAAGGCCATGATGTTCCGAACAACCCATTCTGTCTCATCCTTGAACTTAAATGGCGTAAGCTCCAAGTCCAGATTACTAAAACATGCTAAGTTGAGCTTACGTTTAGTGTCTTATCTATCTCTATGATCAAGGGTCCCTCTTTACGTGGCCTGAACTTCACCCCTGATGCCCTCAGCTTCTTTGCAGCATATATATTTTCGACACCATGTTCACAATGCAATGGCATTTCTTTGGTAGGCTCAGGACATAGAAAATGCCTAACCAATCGGTGAAATGTTTCAGTTGAGGTACTCCATTCTTGTCGGATTTCCCCTTCCCCTCATTATAATCTTCGAAGAACTTAAATGTAAGCTCAAGCAGGGTAGGTTCATGATCAGCAGGTGTGGCTTTGTCAATCTCTATGGAATGATCATTGGAAGGAATCCACCAACAGCAAGGCACAGCAAAGTTCTGATATAGTTCTTGAAGAAGAAAATAAGGAAGCTGATTTTCAATCAGTATCAAGTCCTGCTCTACAGCTTTCCTCAGCCATGGTGAACTCAATATATAATCATTTTTATGATTTTCTGTTTTGTAGAAGTTCTTTAAAAAGTTCCTTATAAAAAGCTCGATGATGAAGCAGGCATCAAACCGCAATTATGTCTGCAGAGATTATGGAAAGCTCAATGGTCCCTGCGTAACAACTAAGAACTTCTTTTTTATGAGTGTCGATAAAATGCTTTAATTCATCCTCACTCTTCTTACAACGTTCAAGAAACTTCTATAATATATCCTTTTATGGATCTCCATGTTGTTCAGTTCTGGTTTGCCATGGTGGAAAGGGCCAATTGATAGTAATTGAGGAGTGTATGCTGCTTCATTTATTTTGCGGAGTTTGCAGGGAACCTTACAGATACACCACTTGTCTGGCGTGTCCAAGACCTGTACTGGCGTTCTTCTCCATTCTCTGTTTTCTCAGTGATTTGTGACGTACTCATTGTCCTTCTGAAAATGGAACTACCATCAGTATGAAAGGACTCTTATCCTATGAGTACAACATTTAGCTCCTATCCTATGGACTCTTCTGGTTTCCAGAATGACTACAGAAATAGCATTTTCAACCCTGATAGATTATTTTTATTTCATATGGTAAACTTTTTAAATGGTTATCATTTTTCTATTTTGTTTCTTATTCATAGTTGTATTAGAGCCATGCTTTGGCATTCCAAAATCACACCCCTAGAAAAGTTTGAGAAGTTTTTATTTTTATTTTTTGGGCTGGAAAAGTTTGAGAAGTTGGAGTGCCAAAATCATTATGCTTATACTATAGAGATATTTAGTCACATACCCAATCTTAGCACTAAAACTATAAATAAACCCTACACTATTTAATTTTTATAAAAAAAACCCAAAAAAACCCAAAAAATGACAATGGCATTATTGAATTGAATTTTGATTATTAATTACTTGATGCCCTATTGGTGTTTTGGGCTTTTTTATATGTTGTTGGGGTTGGTTTGTTTTGAGAAATCAATGACAGTTTTTGTAATTTAAAGGAAGTTAAAAAGTCTTTTGTTATGTTGTAAAATGGGTTTATGGGTGTGTTTCTAAAGTCCATTTCATATAGGGTATTTTTATAATTTAGGCTCCTATATTGGGTATAATAGTGAATCTCCCTATCCATATATGCAGCAGCGGGCATGAAGAATGTTTGATAATAATACTATATGCAGCAGCGGGCATGAAGAATGTTTGATACATATTATATTTTAATATGGTCATAATTGTAATTTCATCAAATTATATTCTTGTGTACCTTAGCGTCGAGCAATATTCTTGGGCTTGCAGTCCTTCCAGAAGCTGCCCTGCTGAAAAACATTTGTGCCTCATATTATAAGAGAAAAAGTTTAGGACATATAAGTGGATGACATATATCCTATTAACTATTGATTGCCATCCAACTTAAATCATAGTATTAGTAAGTGCTTTATTGAATTATCTCAAATCGTTTGAGTACTTGTATTTCACTTTATTACTCTAAAGTTTACCGACTTTCAGACTTTATCACACAAATTTTTTGTCGTCCCACTTTCGTACACTCTAAAAAAATATGTTAATTAGGGATATAGCAGTAGTTGGGCCCGCAAGTTATTTAATAATAATAATAATAAAACTATAAATCTCTCTTCGAAATAACCATTTATGATTGGGTATGAAAGTTTTAATTTGACTCTCCCATCCTCGCCGGAATTCCTAATTTTTTAATTGTGGGTTAACACCCCACCATCCTCCCTAGTCTCTGTTCTTTTTTATTTTTATTTTTTACTTTAAATTTTTAATGGGTTTGATTCACCTGTTTAGTTTGGCTAATTTAGAGAGAGATAGAGATGGGGAAATATCAATTCCTCCTCTTCACTTCTTGAGTTATTTGTTGGCGTGAGCTATAACTCAAGGATCCCGTAATTTCTGATTTCTTGGTGTAATTCACGTTACCTAATTAGAATAATTACCTAGTTAGGATTTCTTGTAATTAGCTAAATACTCTTCCTTATAGAAAAAGTAAACTTGTACTTGTATATAAATATCATTCTCTTGGAGAAATAATATGGCTTATTATCACATTGCATCCCTAACGTTTTTTTTGTATCATTAATGGTCCCTAACGTTAATACAGGTACTCTTAAATAGTCCCTCTGTTAAAAAACGGTTAAATCTAGGGGTATAATAGTCAAATCATCCAAAATTAAATATTTTTTTCCTTCCCTTCTCTCTCTCTCTGTTTCTCTGTTTTTTTCCCTCTCTTCCTCCTCTTTTCTTCTCTTTTCCTTCCCTGTTTCTTCTCTCTCCCCTTTTTTTTTCTTCTTTCCTTCTTTTCCTCATTTTTCTTCTTTCCTTCTTTCTCTTTTTTTTTTTCCTCTTTTTTCTTCCTCTTTCCTTCTCTCGGGGGGTGATTTGGGTGGCTAGAGTGCTGGGTTGGTGGGCTGTGGAATGGGGCAGGGAGAGAGTTGCAGAGAAAGTACATAGAGGGGCAGGGGTTAAGATCCCACGGTGGTGGTTATGGAGGTCGAGGTGGTGGTTTGGGTGGCTAGAGTGGATGGGTTGGTGGGCTGTGGGAGGGGGCAGGAGAGAGTTGCAGACAGAGTAGAGAGAGGGGCAGGGATATAAGATCCCACGGTGGTGGCTTTGGTGGTAGGGGGGTAGTTTGGGTGGCTAGAGGAGACAAAGAAAGAGAGAGAGAGAGAGAGAGAGAGAGAGAGAGAGAGAGAGCGGGGCCAGGTGGAAAAAAGAAGAAAGAAAGAGAGAAGGGAAGGAAAAAATTTTATAGTTTTGGATTGATTTGACGATTATACCCTTGGATTTAACGGTTTTTTTGACAGAAGGACTATTTAAGAGTACCTGTATTAACGTTAGGGATCATTAATGATACAAAAAAATGTTAGGGATGCAATGTGATAATTTCGCAAACGTCAGAGATGTTTTGTGATAATAAGCCAATATAATAATTAATCACAATTATTCAATCATGTGTTTAGTTTGAGTTTATTTTCCCTAGTTATTTTCCTCCATCCAAACAAGAGTAAGTGATTTTTAGATTTGACAAATTTTTGGAATCACAGAGGAACTTAAAAATTGATTATTCGGATTATGACACCATATTGTACCGGGTAAGCTTCTAGAGATTGGTAAGTATCCTATCTATAAACACACATCCATATGCGCCTGAAAAAATAAAAAAAGAGATTTTCTCTTTAAACCCCACACTTCTCTTAGTTCACCCCATCTTTTAATTTAAATTTTCACAATTTCTAAGAAAATCCCACTATCTTCCCAAACTACCCTTAAATACACCCCAAATTGAAAAAATGAGAAATAAAAGAGATTTTCTACTTAAACCCCCACAATTTTCTTTTTGTTTCCAGCAAAAAAAAACACAAACAAATGGAACCCCAAATCCGAAATTTAATACTTTCTAGAAAAAGAGAACAACTTTACCTATCTCCAAGAACTGTAACAGGAATTCCAACACTTAGGTATTGAGAGAGAGAGAAGAGAGAGAGAGAGAGAGGAGAGAGAGAGAGAGAGAGAGAGGAAGTTGGGTTGTATGTGGGTTTGTATAGATGTACTCTGGTTAATTATTAAGTTGGATGACATTTTTGTCTTTTTACACAATAATAAAACTTACAACTTAATGATTTAAGTATTGGGGTGAACAAAGAGAAATGCGGGATTTAAATAGAAATCTCAAAAAAAATAGCTCCACCTTTCTGTTCTTCCCAAAACAGCAAATGGCGCAATGAAAGTCATACCTGTCGCTGAGATAAAGATACGTTAAGGTGGGAGGATGTGAACTCTTGTCTTCTGCAGTCTCGTCATGTTTAGACCTTGGACCACTGTTGTCCTCATTCTCGTCAACCATGATCTTTTGTCCCTTGCTTTCTATCTATTTCTGGCCATTGATGGAAATTCAAGATTTAAATAAGACGAATTAATATCTTGAATTTTTTCTTAGTTGAATCTCTTATCTAATATCTTTGATTTTATCTTGACACGAATAATAATGATGCAAATCCATATCTATATCAACTTGACCTTTGTGATGAATATTTGTTTTCAAATTGAAAAAGAAGAAGAAACAAGAGTGAGAAAATGAAATATACAATAATCATATTACTTTCACACGGACTTCAAAACGGAAATTGAAATACTATATATTGAGCTAATTAGTGCGAAATGGCAAGCATTATGTTCAAATGACCTAGGAGCTCGTTTGTTATACAGGACTGTCTTAGTATGAACTATGCTTAGGAACTATCTTGGCTTAGCTTAACTTGGTCTAAATTGAATAACACTTATCCTGCGTTTGGTGTATATGCTTAGACTAGGACTATATATATATATGTATATTTCAAAAATATCTATATATATGTATATATACATACATAATATAAATATATGTGTATATACACACATATATGTATATTATAATATATAAACATATATATAAATATATACATATAATATAATATACATATATATATATAGTATATTATAATATAGAATATATATGGATATGTTATAATAATAATATACATGTATATATCGTGTACATATTATATTAAATAGTATACGTGTATATATGTAATATATATTACATAACATATATATATACATATACTCACATATATACATACAGTGAGCTTCTGTTGAGGGATCCCCTTATTTGAGGGACACCCTTATAGGGTCCACTCCATATTGTATTTTACTAATCCAAGTCGTTTATTTTGTAGATATTCATTCAAAGATCATTTCTATATAAAAAAAAATCACTTGAATCCGATATCATTTGACCACTTAATTAAATTATTGAAATTTTAGTACTTTCTTGAAGTATCGTGTTCATTGATTTTGTAGAACACAATTAGATGTCTAAATAGTTTCCGATTTATCTAATTTTTTGCAAGGATGATCTAGTGATCCCTCAATAGAAGGGTATATATATATATACAGTTCCCTTCTATCGAGGGATCGATCAAATATATATATATATATATACACACACACACACATAGTTATTGAGGGATCACTCAAATAATTTTATACACATGTAATATGTGTATATATGTACATTATATTATATGTGTATGTAAGTATAATATAATATAATATATAATATGGGTATATAATAATAATAATAATAATAAAATAATAATAATAATAATAAATGTTATTATTACAATCTAATATGCATCTTATACATTGGTGAGCATAGGACTAGTTATCCTCCATTTCCACATGGTTTAGTGGTCCCCTCCTAAAGAGGTGTTTTTGGTGGGCTCCGTATTAGCAATCTCATCTAAGACTAGGATTAGAAAACAAACATGATACTAAATTTAGTCCAGGGGCAAGCCAGGCCTTGTAACAACGGCCCCTAGGTTCTTTCACTTTCTTGGGATCAAGGATGATTGGGCATTGTATGACTATTTTTAGGATTTTGGTGATAAGTGAAATGAATGTAAATGCAAGAATGAAATGACAGAAATGTAAATGCGATAAATAGATTAAAGCGATAAAGACTTGAATTAAACTTGAATTAAAGAAAACTGAAATTAAATTGCAAGAAATAAGCTTACAGTAGGAAAAGAAGAACTTGGATAATCTAAAGTGCTTGAAAGATAAAATCCTAGACTAGGAATTGAAAGGTGCAGGATAAAAAGAATAGGTTTTGTGTGTGTTGAGTCAGATGTACTCTTTTCTTCTTATGACGGCCTATTTATAGAACTTTCTTCAATTGATGGGTTTGGCCATTAAATGGCTACAACTAACTCTTCCTTGAAAATTCTTCTAATATTAATGTCTTCCGGAGCTCTAGGCATTTAATGAGAACTTCCCAACCACCACCAACCCATATGGTTGGTTAATAAAATGGAATTAGGATTGTGAAACTCTTCTCTTGACCTAGGATGCGACAAGTCCTGACAGGTTAGCCACAAGTCTTCCCATCTTGGAATTCCACCACTTGCATGGAGACTTAGGAGGCAAGGTGTGTGAGGCCACAAATTCTTAACAATAATTCACATACTAAGTATGTCAAGTAAACGCTTGACCTTTTGCTCCAACGTGCAGCACGCTAAGAGGTCTAGGTCTCTACTTTATATCATAATATATTAATATCATTAGGCCATACTATAATAATGTATTAAGATAGATTTGCTAATTATAAAAATGCCAACGATCAAATGGTAGGCCATTTAGTTCCCCTAAAATAACGACAAGACCATATTAAGATAGATTTGCTAATTAGAGCATCTCCACCCGAGCTGTCAAAAGCCAGGTGGAGTGCTAAACGGCTAAAAAGGCGGCTGACTCATATCCACCTGAAGTGCTATATCCGACGTGTAAATAACGTCTTGTGAACCAGCGGCAATTTTGACAGCAAGTAACAAAGACGTTATTTCAATTATTGAGAATTTTTTAATGAATGGGCCCCGCCTGCTATGTATAAAAGTGACGTTTTCAAGCTTCCATATGCTTTTCTCTTACCATATTTTCTTTGTTTTTCATTTATTCTTTAATAAAATAATAATTTTATTTAACAGTTAAGGTGGAATAAGAAGTTGTTCATGATGTTAAATTGCCACATAGGCCGTCAAATTCAAATTTGATGTTTTTTATTTGACATTTCCCTTGAAGATGCTCTAAAGCCTTTATGACTGTAACTTTCACTTAATTACATTTTAATGTGTATACCACAAGTTTGCAAAGCCATTTGGAATTCGCTCTCCACCCAGATTTGGAGTTTTGCTACCACCACTACTTTGATTTTGGTTTCCATCCCGGCTTGGAGTGTAAACTCCAATTTGAATTGGGGTTGGTTTCTATCCGGACTTGGATTTGGCTTCCAACTTAACTTCGAAGCTTGGAGGTATCATCTCTTCAATCACAACATTCCACTTTATCAAATATTTGATTATATTAATTACAAATTTAGTTATATACCCAATCTTAAACATAGTCTTATAAAGAAATCCTATACCATTTAAAAACTATAAACACAACAAACAAAAAAAAAAAATCCAAAAATTGACAGCTATCAATTTTTTCATTTTAGTAGCTATTTTTTAGTTTATTTGTGTGTGTATGCCCTTGTACTATGGATTTGAGAGAGAAAAATTAAATTTGCCAATTGTAGATTTTGATATTAATATTAAATTGCCAAAAAACCAAATTAGATTCATTTTTCCTTCTCGCTGTGCTTTCTTGGTGTTGAAGCAAGAGAAGCTTCCATTGAAGCTCAGTCTCAGGTACAACTATATTTTCATCTCTGATCTACAATTTTCAATATTTCACTTTCGATTTCTTGTTCTATGATCGCGCTTCTATTCATTTTTTTTTCGAATTATCCAGAACCTCGAACGAACCTTGGTCATATGCTCCTAGCTCTACTCCTCATCTTCGAGCTCTAATTTTCAAATTTTTTGCTTCGAATTCTCGTTATGAAATCTTCTTATACTTAGATCATTGGTTTTCTTTTGGATGTTGGTTTGTTTAGTTCTTTCTTCATCATTTCTTTGGTAGACATGCATTAGAAATAGCAACATGACAGCCATTAATCAACGTGACGGTAAACTAGCAATGTTATTACCCTAGACTGGAATATTACAGCCATTAATCAACGTGACAGTAAACTACCAATGTTATTACTCTAGACTGGAACATTACAACATTAATCAACATGACAGTAAACTAGCAGTGTTATTACCCTAGACTGGAACATTACAACCATTAATCATCATGATAGTAAATAGCAGTGTTGATAGCCTAGACTGGAACATTACTGCCATTAATCAAAATGATAGTAAATAGCAGTGTTAATACCCTGGACGAGAACATTACAGCTATTAATCAACGTGACAGTAAACTAGCAGTGTTATTTCCTAGACTGGAACATTACAACCATTAATCAACATGACAGTATATAGCAATGTTAATACCATAGACTAGAACATTATTACAGCCATTAATCAATGAGACAGTAAACTAACAGTGTTATTATCCTAGACTGGAACATTATAACCATTAATCAACATGATAGTAAAGGTGTGGTTTTTAAATGTCTTACCTTTGAACCCTTTTTGCTTGAAATGCTTCAGCTTTTTGTGTTGAATGGTTGCTTCTCTTTATTTTTTGTGATTTTGTAGATGGTTGTTAGTGGTAGGTGTGGTGGTGTTCTTTGAAAAATAAAAATAAAGCGGCTACAGTTTTCGAGACGTTTTTTGTGTAATGAATTGTTTGGGTTTTTTTTTTTAAAATTGGGTTGAGCTTGTTTTGGGTGTTTTTTTGTGTTGGGCTTCTTTCATAACTTTTTCAAGGACATGTCCAATGGCCTTCAGTTAAGTCACCAATAACCCAACTAGCCTCATGTTTTTCTACTTCCACCACAGAAACCCACCATGAATACTCACTATGTTTAATGGAATATATTTAGGCTCAAACATCGCCCCTTCGATTCTTTTAACCTGACGTCAGTGAAAGAGTAAATGAATTGAAATTCTTTGTGCTTTCAGTTCAAAAATTGATAATCACTTACTCCCCAAGCCGTTTAATAGTATCTTTTTAGATATCAGATATAGATGAGTGAATCATAGATCTGACCACCTTAATCACTCAATCCAAGCTCATTTTCTTAAATCCACCATGGTGGATGCCAATGGAACTCAATGTTCCAACTGAAATAAATTTTTGAAAGGCCACTTGAAAGCACTGGCGGACTCATAATTTTTTTAGCGGAGGTGCAATATTGACTAAGTATGAAAAATGGTTTTTCGGAATAATCATTTTCTCAAGATAAATTTTGGCGGCTTTTGTTCCTTACACATCAAATAAGAAAACTTGATTTTATGAGATTTTAGTATGAAGTATATTGACTTAATGAGCCATCATTTTTAGCCTAAATCGTATTTTGCACTAAAATCGAATTTTCATATTTTGATTTGGTGGGAATTTGATTTTCTAGTATTTTTATTTGAATCCAAATGGGGGTACTTCCTTATTTAAATTGTAAATTTAAGTAAATGGAGTAATATAAAAATAAATAAGGTAATATGTACACCAGTTGAGCAAATGGGCAATTTTAAGCACCTACAATGGTTTTTCGGGCGATGGGAGGTGCTGCACCTCCTTGCACCTTAGTAGGGTCGCCTCTGCTTGAAAGGCGACATGAAAGGCCTGAGTATCAACCTTAAGATGGCTTCAAACGTATATATATTTATGTATGAATTGTCACACATAATATAATGTATTTAAAACACCAAATAGGCCATTTAATGGAAAACGCACAGGTCATAAGGCCTTAAATTCCCACTTTGGATTATTTTCAAAGCCACGGATCATCCTAATTTTGGCTTCATGAGCCGATACACATTTTTACAATCGAGGAACATTTTTTCAACCAAGGAACATTTTTACAACCGAGGGTCATCCTCACCTTGGTTTCATATTGACAATTTTGTTGGGCAAAAAGAAAAATAAAAAAAAAGAAAAACTTCCACATGTCTGCAATGTAATCTTAGTTTGACATAACATTTATGCTTAGGTCATCCCTTCTAGAACCAGTGCCATGACCATGTGAGCAACTTGTGGCTACCATCATCTAAAAGAATTTTTGTCTTATTCAACATGTATACTTTTGTTTTTACAGAGTATTCTCTTAAGTTGCTACACTTGTACTATGTGAACAAGGTAGATGACAAAATTGCTGCACTTGTTTTTTACCAAATATATATTCTTCTGTTCATAATGGATTAAAAAATAGATGAACAACATTGGTACAAATTGACACGTTTAGAGTTTACATTGCTTATGTTGAAAACTAAATACGTCAATTTGATATAAATTGAAGCTTACAAGTTCATATTTGCTCCGAATTAAAATTAGGCATACCAACTTAAACCATGTAGGCCGGAAACAGTACCCGCCCTCTTTGCTGTATTTTATATATTATTGGGATAGCAGTTTTCAAATTTTTATTATTACATTTCCATATTTTAAGGATTTGAGTATGTTTCCTGTTGACATCCAATGTTGTGGATTGGTATGGATAGAAATAGGTCACTTAAGCAGGAAGGTGTGTAATTATTTTGAGCTGGTGTTTGACATCTGGCGATTATGGAAGATATGAAGTAAGGTACGGTACTGTTGAATGGTAGTCTTTCTTTCGCTTTTTATTATTATTTTTATACGACTGTTAATCGTAGTCTTGTTTTTTTTTTGGTCAAAGCAAACTGCTTTCATTAAAATACAAACACATTACAAGAGTTTGAAGGCTGAACATAGGCCCAAAGATTACAAAATAGATTTTGAATACAAACAAGGCCCACATACAAAGTTTCAAACCCAAACAACCCTAAAATTGAAACCAAGTTGCAGCCGCACCACCCGCAGCAAAGCAGCCAAACCACCATAGCAAGTCCACAGCCACCAAGAGGGAGTCTCTGGTAACATGGAGACTCAGAAGAACGAAAGGAAAATGGGGGTGAACAAGCCACCCGCGCAAAATGCGCTCCCATAATCCAAGTAGATAGTGCATATAGCACTTTAAAGGCATCCTCATACCCGAACGCGCCGCCAAGAAAGAATGGCGGAGGAGGCATCCGTGAACCCGAGGAGCAGGGGTCAGTGGTAGAAATGTGGGGATAAGACCACAGTAGCCGAAGATCCTCCAGAAATGAGCAAAAAGCCCAAGCAAAATCACCACAGAGGGTGAAGCAAAATCACCACAGAGGGTGAGGAGGAAACCGAAAAAGAAAAAGGGGCAAAACCAAAAACAAGGAGAGAAAAAACAGAGAGAAAGGAAGAGGGGGGAAGGAGAACGAGAAAGGAGGAAAAGGAGGGGAGGGGGAGGGGCAGACCACCTCCCCCCCAGGATGCGGCGCTGAAAGGTTGAAGGTAGTTTTCTCTGCTAGGGTTTCAAAGAGAGAGCGTTAATAAAAGCCAGATCGTAGTCTTGTTGATCCCGAAGAGTTGTTTGTGTGCATGGTAAAGAGTGTTGAGGATTGTCGTGCTATAACTTATAAGGCAGTAGAACATTTAGAATCCATTCAAGGGTTTCTCTGAGTGAGTTGAGCTGGAACTGTCTGAGTTCGAGGATTGATGATGTTAACCTGCAACGCTGCATGGTGTGAGCAATCAGGGGCAGTGCGTACAGATGATATTGGGGCTTTACTGTTCTCAGGCTGTGTGGAATGCTGCAGCAGTTTTGCAGAGGCTGTGATAGTTTGGAGAGGGGTAGAAGCTTTTCTGATAGCTGCCTGGTGAAGATTGAGGTTGAGTCCATTGTAAAGTTCCAATAGATCATCTGGAGCGGTCTACGTATGGAGGATGGGCCCTGTTG
>BJCG01001864.1:0-51103 GCA_005406145.1 Prunus yedoensis | reverse complement strand
ACTTTAACTATTTTCTTGATAAACTTTGACTCGTACCTAAAAAATTGCAATCAAAATGAAAGAGAATTCAAACACGCATGCATGATTTCATATACTTAAGTTATAAAATTCCATGATTTCATATATAATAGACGAAATCTGTTGCAACCAAATAAAGAGTTAGATATTAATAACGAGATACTAATTCAGTTGCAACCAAATAAAGAAACAAATTCAGTTGGTAGTAGGAATGAAATTACCCATTAGCTTGATTTTGCAAGGCCATCCCTGCCAGATCTGCAACCTCTGCAAGTGCCTCCCCCATGCCTTCACCTTCTGCAGCGGTTGACTTTTTTGGTGTCTGGCAAATGCCTTTGCAAGAGTTCCTGTCTGCTTCCTTACATGGGATGGATCCACATCGTAGAAGACAGGCAAAATGACATGGTCATCTGAGGTCCTTCTCTTGCGTTCAAGAATCATCACCAGCTCGTCAAGGCACCATCTGGACGACGCATTGTCTTTCGAGAACACAATGACAGAAGTTCGTGAGTGTTTGATTGCTTTCTGCAGTTCGGGCTTGATACCTTCTCCTCTCTCGACTTCATCGTCGTCTCGGAAAGTGCGAAATCCGGCGTTGACAAGGGCCGTGTAGAGGTGGTCAGTGAAAGTCTTGCGAGTGTCTTGGCCTCTGAAACTCAGGAACACGTGATAACAACAATATCGAGAAGTACTGGAAACAGAGGAGGTTTGTGGATCGGCTACTCTCACAAGTGCCATGGAGGTTTGTGAACAAGTAAACTGCCTGGATGGATTGTATAAACAAGCAGCTTGTTAATGACCAAATGAAAGGATCATCCATCCATTGACTTAAAAAAGCAAATGAAATCATTATGTGTTTTTTTTGCGCGACAACACAAACATGTTCCCTCCGTGTTTTTCTGAGGTCATCTCTCGTTTCTTTAATCTATTCCAACTAACCAATTTATTATTATTATTTTTTGCACTGTTATATATAGGAATTTGTTAATTAATTATGTCGACTCCACGTTGGCAGATCCCACGCAATGTGACAGTTTACGGGACCTCAAATTAATAAAAAATTAAGATAAGAACATAAAATATGTACAGAAAACGGCAAGTCTTTGTTAGCTAGCCATGTGCCATCAAGATCTTGATCAATATCCGAATAATGTTAAATCCTGAGAGCCTAGAAGAAGTCAAAAAATGTCGAAGATAATTTCAATAATATGTATAGCTCAGTAATCAAAATTATAATATTTTGATTAAAAAAAACAAATTAAAATTAAAATTTATATACAATTTCTAGGCACATATCCCATATGCATATAAACCAAAACAGATTGGTTTGGTTTCAAGGTACTCGGATCATATTCTAGATAATTTGAGAAGAAGGATCATACTCTGCATATGCTCTTGTTTTATTGAAATCGATATGAACTGAATGTATTAAATTTTGAGTTCATGCAACACCTGGCTGATCCATTTAGAGCAGCAAAAAGAAACTTGAAATTCTTATCCCTGTTTTCTTTTGGAAATGGTATATTCAAGTATCTTAGTATTTTTTTCTCTAACTCAATACTATAGTGTATATAATTTTTTTATTTTTTTATTAGGTAGTTGACAATTAATACCTCATTAACTGTTACAGATGAGATGTACCAAACAATAGTATTTAAAGTCGGTTGATATTTTGAATTCAACTTAGGGGTAGCTTTGTCTAACTAAGACCTTTCATGTTGTATCTTGTAGCATAGCTACTTTTAGAAACAAATCAATAGACAAATGGCAGAGGAAGACACAGGTGAGCACAGGTGCTGCTGCTATTAAAAGCAAGCTGCATGCTTTTAATCAGGTTTGGCCCTATGATCGAACTTCGTAATCGACCTATGAGTGGACTTATAGCCATGCTTCGCCAGATATTCAACAGGAATGAATTTTCCTTTCCAACTGCAGAATATCAGTGAACAAGTTGCTTCTTATATGAGAGATCCAAGCAGAATGGTTAAGCAGATGCAGATGAGGCGATCGGCAGTTGGTGTATTTGGCACTGTAAGATATTAAAACTTCCCTCTAAATTGAGTTCCCGAGGTTGCATGGGCATGCTAAGACAGAATTGTGCTTCATTTATAACATCATAACAAGATAGGTTTTTCTTAATTTTGTACATCTAGTAATTAATACCTGACATATGGATGGGCAGGTTCCTGAGGGGGAGAATACTCCAAAGGGAGAGGTAATCCTACTCTTCTGAATATAATTGGCTTCACTAATGCTATGCTAATTTGAGGACCCATCTGTAGATTACATCGCAATTTAATGTCCCATGGATTTTAAATTTTTCCCATGTCGCAAATGAGGTACACATCTATTGTGTTGGATGGGTGCCAGTTTATGAAATGTTTGAACAATTTTTGGGTTGTTTGGGGTGTTTTCTTCAATTTTCTTCACATGGCCCCAGTGCTACTTCATGAGTTTGTTCCCTTTGACTGCTATATACGAATGAACCATGCCATCTGTGTGTGTGAGGGCTGTTAGTTTTTTTAATACTCATCATGCGTCATTAGCCTTAATTGTATCATTTAATTAATATTTTGCTTTGTTTGCATCAATTTCCTCCTTGATATGTCATGAAAGTTATGTTTCTATTTGCACAAATTGATTAATTTTATTCCTTTACTCTGTTAGGAGACACAATGTGATGCTGGTGCACAGGCTGATGGAGACCCAGAACTTTTAGACGACTCCGAGTTTTACCAGCAATTACTGAAAGAATTTTTTGAGACAATTGATCCAGCATCTTCTGGTAAAACTATTGGGGCATCCCATACTTCATACATGAATCTTTTAAATGTGCACTTATATGGTTATACCCAATCTTTAAGAGTTCCTGTAGTTCAAAACAACAAATGCAGTCAAATTGCATTGAAAAATTCTTGCATTTTCAATTGTTTAATATTGTATCTCCCCAAGTGGTCAAAGTCAATAAGGTCACTGCATTTTCTCCGTTATGGTGGGTTTGGAACTTAGTCGATCCTCAACTCTATTATTCAAGTTGCTAGAATGTTCAAAATGGAGCGGTCTGGCATAGTTGTTTCCTGTTATTGCCAGCATATTATTTAATGATTCTGATTTTCCACTGTTTGGTTATCCACAGAGACAGCCTTTTATTCTCTGAAAAAGTTGCATACGAAGAAGAGGAAGATTGTGGACAGACGAGCCTCTAAGAGTCGCAAGATAAGGTATCAGTATAGGTTAATTCTTTGCTTCCCTATGTGGACCTGCTATGATTTGTTTTGGAAATTAATAAATATGCTTTTGCAGGTATAATGTTCACGAGAAGATAGTAAATTTCATGGCTCCGGAGCCTATGACCCTTCTTACTATGGTTCCAGACCTCAATAATTTGTTTGGGTTGAAGAACCAGAAACTTTGTCTGTTATTTAAATGATTTGAGTATGTTGTCCTGATATTTCTGTAATCCATTCCATACCAATTTTTGCAATGTTAGCCTCGTCTTCTGAACGCATAGCTTTGTTGTAAATCACAGTGAAGATCTGAATTGGACAGTTGTCAAGTATTGGTTCAATAGAAGATGCATTTGATGCTATGAAACGAATAGGTCTTGGGAAGACATTGGATGTATATACATATAAAGGGAGATAACCAGCTGTTGAGTTGAGATGTACAAATAATTCAGCCACGGCTTTTTTACTGTTGCTTCTGTCTGCGTGAGAGAGAAAGCGTGAGCTTGCAAGCTGCGGTGATGAGCACCTTCCAGCCATGGAGGCAGCTGCTGCAGTTATTACTGCCTGTGGGGGCTGCAATTGAGCCATCATCCTGTTGCTCTTCCTCATTGTCTGAAAAACATACAAAAATATCATAAAATCCCACTTTAAATTAGAGGAAACTTATTTTTCAAATGAATATGGACTGACCTGGGAACACCGAGGATAGGATAGTGAATATCCTAACAACACAGATTTTGATGCTAATTTAATTTATTAGGGGTCTTTTTATTTTTATTTTCATAATTTAGTTTATTCTGGCAATAGTTGGAGTAAAATCCAAATGCGTCAATAAACAACACACCTATTGTATCTTCATCATTGAACAAGTATGGTTCAGGGTCCACCCATGGATCAACAGGATAAACGGTGGTACTCATCATATTATGACTCTCTTGTTCCAACTGCACAAACTGGATCCCCAACTCCTTTACCTGAAAGCAATGTGCCATAAGTACTGAAACCACCACTTGATCGCCACCTTCTAAGTGCTCATCCTTAAACATCCAGTGGCTTAACCATATCATGTCTTCTCCTTCACCTGGAATGCCGTAAAATGATGGCCCATAGTACCACGTCAGACCCTTGCTCTTATTTCTGACTCTAGTAGTCATATCATAGTAAGGAAAACCAGAGCCAGAACTCGCATAGACAGCACAGACGATCAAGCCTTTAATTATGTGATTATCAAGCAAAGGCACAGTAAAATATTGAGGACCCTCTACTTTTATAGCTGAATTGGACTGGAACCTCATTCCCACCAAAAAATGTGCTGAATATACCCCTTTCATACAGTCCCTATATAATGCAATGGAAATGACAATATTAGCCAACCATTTCCTGTGATCATTAGAGAGAGAGAGAGAGAGAGAGAGAGAGAGAGAGAGAGAGAGAGAGGCGCACCTGGACAGGACTCTCTATTGATGAATTACTGTTTACATTGTGCATCCGAATGGTTGCCATGGATTCCAAGCTGCACAAGCCCAAAAGGTTGATAATTTCTGCATCAACTCTTCCAATGGGTTCTAGCTTGAAACTATGCTCCCACTCAACTTGGTTGCGCTTGTCAGACATATAGGTATGCGTTTTCCATGGAATGTACTGATATGTTATTTTTTCCAATGATATGCAAAGTTGGAAATTCAATTCATCTACTTTTGGTAAACCCACAAGCAATTTGAGCCTTGTACACTTCTTAAAAGAGAGTTCATCGAGCCTTGTTAAACCTTGGATGCAATTTGGCAGGCTACAAATTGGATTATTCCCTACGTTTAGTCTTCGCAGTGAAGATAGATTACTAAAATCCCTAGGAAAGTTATCATCCGAAAGATTGCACCCCCAAACACTTAAATTTACTAAAGAGCATGGTAAAGAACTCCATATACATGAACTTCTTCCTCGCCATAATTGAGTTATCGGGATTTCATCTATCTCAAGCACTTTAAGAGATTCCATGTTCCTTAACATCTCAATTGATAACCTATTAAGATTTGTGCAACCCGATATAATAAGTGTTTCTAGTGATTTTAGCATAATCATGTTCTCTGGAAGCATCCTAATATTTTTGCAATCCTTCATAGTCAAGTAAACAAGTCTCTCAAGGTTCCCAATGGATTCATTGACATCAACCAGTCTTTCACAATCTACAAGAATCAATTTCTCTAGATTTGGGCAAAATGAGAAGTCGGTGATTTCTGTAAGTGAATGAGAATGGCTGAGATCAAGGATCTTCAATGATGAAAGACGCTGTGGGGGAAAAAATGAACATAAAAAAAAATTGTGGGGAGTTACTTGTTATAGATATAATATTTTTTTATGAAACTAAAAGCCAAATGAAAGTGAAAATTGAAAAGCGTAGAGTAACATACTTTTGTTCCTTTGAAGACTTGCCTCAAGCCGCTATATTGCATTTCAAGAACAACCAAGCTCCCCAAAGGAAAATCTGTGGGTATAGAATCCAAAGGAAACTTATTCCAACACAACCATCTTAATCTTGTACAAAATTCTGCATAAGATCCGTCGAGTTGTACATGACTAAGATGGAGTAGTTTTAGTTCATGCATCCTTGCAAATGCATTGGTTTCCAAGACTATCTCCGTTGAGTTTATGTAACTGTTTCCAGGGAGCATGTGCATGTCGAGGACAAGGCCTTCAATTGAATCTGTACCCTACAGAAGAAAGGGGAAAAACATTTGAAAAATATTTACAAATGAAAAACATATATGTGTGCATATACGACATTTTTCTTACATTCTTTTCTGTCAAGATATTGAAAGCATCCTTATGTTGCCACACTCTACTACGCTTCCAAGGCTCCTTTGATTCCAGGCGAACAATTTCTCTTCCCATTCCACGAATCTGGTCGTGCATCTGCACCTTGTCCCATCCATCAATAATCACCAAACATCTATCGATGAGATTTTGAATGCCAACAATTGTATAGAAATCACATCCATCTAGTATGTTAACAATGTAGTCTTTGTCCTTTCCGATAAAGAAACACGCAATGTGGAGGAATAAATTTTGGTCATGGTCATCTTGCAAAGAGTCATAGCTTACTCTTAGTTTATTTACTATTTCACCATTCGGAATGGCTTCTAACTTCTCCAGTGCACTTTTCCATACATCTATACTATCCCCCAAGTGCATAGAAGAACCTAAAACTTTAAGAGCTAATGGAAGTCCTCTGCAATGTTCCACTATTTTTTGCGAATATTCTATGTAACCTTCAATGGGATGGTCCTGACCAAAAGCGTGCCAACTGAAGAGCTCCAATGATTCTTTGTAATTTAAAGTTTCAACTGCATGCACCTTAGTAACTTGATGAGCCTTTAACAATCTTGCACACCTAGTTGTTATTATGATTTTACTTCCTGGACAAAATCGATCCTTCATCCGAAGTACTGCATCTAATTGGTCCATATGATCCACATCATCAAGAACAAGGAGAACCCTCTTAGAGCTTATTGCATCTTCAATCTTAGTTAATCCTTCACTAACATTGCTTACTTTCATTTTTCTCGCATTCAAAATATCATAAAGAAGCTGTGTTTGTATTTGAACTAAGCCATTGGGTTGCTGTGAAATTTCTTTGATGTTTTCTAGGAAGCTGCTTCCTTCAAATCTTGTAAAGTTCGCATTATAAGCAAATTTTGCGATGGTTGTTTTCCCTATTCCACTAATCCCATAGATTAGTAGTATGCCAACACGAGTTGATCCGTCTTGTATCCAAAGATTAATGGTTTCCACTCGGGAATGCATTCCAATCATGTTGGGGGCAATACTTAAGGTTGTGCGACTTAGTTTGTCTCCGATCACGTTAACTATTTTCTTGATAAACTTTGACTCGTACCTAATAAATTGCAGTCAAAATGAAAGAGAGAATTCACACACGTTAACAATCATCATACTCTCTTTATCTATTGAGAGAGTTCTTTAAATACAATATTTACAAGTATAAGAAGTCACTAGAAAATTCATAAATAACGCACCCTGAAAAATAAAACATGAAAAATTGAAAACTCCTATGTTTGGTATTTATAAAAAAAAGAAAAAGAAAAAGAAGAAGGAAAGATATTACCCATCAGCTTGATTTGTAAGACCATCCCTGCCAGATCTGCAACCTCTGCAAGTGCGTCCTTCCATGCCTTCACCTTCTTCGGGTGTTGAGATTTTTGGTGTCTAGCAAATGCCCTTGCAAGACTTCCTGTCTGCTTCCGCACATGGGATGGATCCACGTCGTAGAAGACAGGTAAAACGACATAGTCAGGTGAGGTCTTCTTGCGTTTAAGGATCATCACAAGCTCGTCAAGGCACCATCTGGACGACGCGTAGTCTTTCGAAAACACAATAACAGAAGTTCTTGAGTGTTTGATTGCTTTCTGGAGTTCGGGCTTAATATCTTCTCCTCTCTCCAGCTCATCGTCGTCTCGGAAAGTGCGAAATCCGGCATTGACCAAGGCTGTGAAGAGGTGGTCAGTGAAAGTCTTGCGAGTGTCTTCACCTCTGAAACTGAGGAACACGTGATAACGACAATATCGAGAAGTACTAGAAGAGGAGGTTTGTTGAGTTGCTCTCACAAGTGCCATGGATGAGGTGTGGTGAAGAAACAAACTGTCTGAATGGCAATAAATTATAAGGTTTTGGGGTCGCTACTTCCTTCCTGAATTGGGTAAACAAGCAGCTCATGAATGACCAAATGAAAGGATAGCGCATCCATTGACTTAAAAAGCAATTATTTTGAGTCAAGCAAATGAAATCATTATGTGTTTTTTTTTCTTTCTTTAAGATTAAAAAAAAAGGAGAAAGTAACAAAAGCAATCCAACTAGTGGGACAATACGGTTTGGACAATACGGTTTGGAGACTTATTTGTCTTTTAAAAAGATATGGCCCCTTAACAAGAGGATATTAAATTCATGGCTGCAGAGCATGGTTCCACAAGCTGCTCATTCTAAATTGGCTTTTTTATTCTATTGATTGTCTTTATTTTTTATTTTTATACTTACAGGGTGACGTTTATTTGATTTATGATAACATTTTGGAAAAACAAAATTTCAAAATACTACTTATAGGGTGATTTAAATATCATGTTACAAGGATAATTGGCGGGTTGCAATTTTGTATTTCAATTATTGTATCTAATTATATTTAGTGGATGTGCAATTTAAGTGCAATTTAAATTCTCAATTTAAATTTTACTATTAGCTTTAATTCGGCTTTGTAGAAGTGAATTGACATAAATTAACCAACAGCCCTTTGGTTATGTTGGTGGTTGATTGATTGCAAATAAAATCAGATGCAGGATAGGGTAATTGTACACAGCTGTCTGGTTTTTTTTATCATGCTACATGCAATTGCGTAGTCTATTTAAGCCTAAATTGGAATAAAATTCATTTTTAATGAATTTGTAAATCAGTATATGCAATTATTACCTGTAATTGCATGTTTGCAACAAGGTCATGTTTCCCCTGCAATAGTTATTCACTACAATTCAGACTATAATTAGTTAGATTATGTTCGTGCTAAGTTAGTTACTACTAAGTGTGTCAGAATGGAGTCCCAAGCATTGAGCTTGAGATCGAACCAGTTATTTCAAATATAAATCTTGGCCCATCAGCTTCTTCGGCCAACTGAACTGGAATAAAGTTTGTGCTTAGTTCTGATCGAGTTCGAGTTGTATGCTATATACATTTCTGATCGAGTTCGAGTTGTGTGCTTAGTTCTGATCGAGTTCGAGTTTGTGCTTAGTTACTACATTTCTGTGAATGCTATATACATTTCATCACCATCACCGCCATTGTTGCATTGAACTTGATCTAAACTTGTGTAAAACTGAAGCTATTAAATTTTGAGTTCATGCAATACCTGACTGATCCATTTAATTAGTATGTTTGCTTAAGGGGCCGGCAAAGGACCATGAAATGCATTTATCTGAAAAATTATACGACGACATAATGTATACGCTGAAATGAGATTATACTCATGAGATATTCTCTGAGGAAAAATATATACTTGCAGTAATGCTACAACAACTTCCCATACATGATTTATGGCAATTTGTTCTACATTTCATTATTGTGCGCATTAAAAGATTTTAATATACAGGTGACATGGCCTAAGACCTTTCATGTTGTATCTTTTGGATGACTCCGAGTTTCTAGGCACAATGAATTTGGATTTGATTAAATTAATTGAAGAAATTTGTGGCTTAAAAGGTTGTCATAAAAAATAAAAAGTACCTACCTGCCTAATTGTAATGGGCCACATAATCAATGATTCCGTAAGGAATACGAATGTAATTACAATAAAACTAATTATGGAAAAGTTATGGGCATCTAAGCAACTTTTAACCTAACCAGAGCAACTTTTAACCTAAGCAGACCGTTTTATCTGACAGCGTTTCAGAGTAGTCAAGCGACCCTTCTCCCACGTACTTCCGTTTTGACACGCGCACACACACAATCGCTTCTTAAATTCCACGTACGCTGTAAAACACTACCAACTTTATTCTCTCTCCTTAGCCCCTGTTTTGTTAATTTCGTTTTATTTTTAAATATAAATGTATGTGATAATTAATTAGTTTTGTCTAATACGAGGAGGAGATCGGAGATTAGCTGTTTTTCACTCGAGGGATATATTAGGTAAGGGTCTGTAAATAACAAATATATTTCTTCCATTATTGGAAATTTACACACATCTCTAACCGGTAAAATGTCAAGTCTCTTCAATTGTATCACGAAATTACAAAGAATTTTTGGATGACTCCGAGTTTTACCAGCATTTACCTGAAAGCAATTTTTTGAGACAATTGACCCAGCATCTTCTGGTAAACTTAGTTGATCCTGAACTCTATATTTCAAGTTTCTATAATAGAGTTCAAATAGAGCACTCTGTCATAGTTGTTCCTGTTATTAATCAAGACCTATACTGCCAGCATGTTAATTTAATGATCTGATTTTCCACTATTTGGTTACTCACAGAGACAACCTTTTATTCTCTGAAAAAATTGCATACTAAGAAGAGGAAGATTGTTTGACAGACGAGCCTCTAAGAGTCGCAAGATAAGGTATCAGTATTGGTTAGTTCTTTGCTTCCCTATGTGGACCTGCTATGATGTTGTTTTGGAATTCTTTTGGAGAATCTGTTTATTAGGCCAGAATTAATGTTGAAGGTTCCTGTTTGGGACTAAAATGGTGCGCCCAGTCCAAGTCAAAAGCCCACATCATTTTTTGACAGGCTACCTGTTTGGACCTAAAATTGACGCACTCAGCCCATCGACGCACCCAGCCCATTAACAAATAAACAGGCCAAAGCGATACACTCGGCCCAAACATTGGAGGCCTGGAAGCAGTCAAAACCGAGAAGAGACTTGGGCCTCGGAAGGAACCCAAATTGAGCTTGAAACCAAAAATGGGCTTGGCAGGTTTTAAATTGAAGAAGGAAAAGAGAAGCCCAAAGGAGAACATACTCACGTGACTTACTTGACTTTGAAAAGTAAAAATTTCAACTAAAGTCACAAAGAGAAGTTACAGGAATTTATGAATACACACCTGCAGAAAATTTCTCCAGTCTTTTACAGACAGAGAAAGATCAAAATCTTTTTTTATATATAAATATATATATAGAAAAACTCGGCAGACACTATTCTCAAAGGATACGCAGACTGTGTTTTCTAAAAGAAAGATAAGCAGGAAACAATGAGTTGCTGAAATGGAAAATCACACTCACCATCACGGTTTGAAAAGCAGTTAGATTGGAAAAAGGAGGTATGGCGCCCCATCAAAATACAGGGAAGTGACTGTCTCAGGAAATGATCATTGAGGGCCTAACTGCCAGAAAATGGATAGAACTCCCTTTCTTTTTCTTTTAAAACTAAAGATCTTTTGAGATTGTTTGCCGCCCATTATTAAAAAAATCAAAACTCCCGCTCCCAAAAGCATTTCTTATAAATACAAGAGATAGTGAATAGAGCAAGGACATTCAATCAACACAACTAAAAAATTAGTCAAAGACAAACACTCAAAATGATCACTTGATCTTGATCGGTGCATATTTACATGTCATTTTTGTACCCTTTTAACTTATAATTTGGTTATGTTTTTGAGTTAAACTTGTGCTTTTAATAAGTTTGTGTTTGTTTCAGTGTAATAAGCTTGAGACTCACTAATTGCATTCTGGAGACAAGTTAGCTCAAAATGGTGTCTGCAGATCAGTCAACTTCACGGATTGGACTGTACTTGTTCAAGAAGAACCAGATGATGAGCTATATATCATTGGAAAGATACGGAAGTCTATTTTCTGTAGAACTTTACGGTTTATGATTCCGAGTCTTCTAGAGAAAGTTACACATGTTTTGGCAACTTAAGGTCAAATTCAGCAGCATCTGCGTTACTGGGCCAAAAATCACATTTGAAGGCCTTCCCGATTTTTCCTTGAGTTGGGCTGCATATACTTGGAAAGATAAGACAAAGAGCTTCAAGATCCATATGTTTCCAGATTTTTCAGAATGGAGCCACAAGCCCAAAAACGAGCCCACAAGCTGGCTGCAATGCATTGTCATGCATGACATATGCATGATGAAGTGTTGTTGATTGTGGGAAAGTTTGGTGAAGCATATTCAATACCTATTTTTGAGTGGAATTTTGCAGCAGCCAAAAGATGATGAAGTGGGAGCTGCAACACTAAGCCTAAAGACAAGAGGAATTGTTTCAAATGCAATTGTGTGTTAGGGTTAAGTTGGTGAATTAAGTGTTGTGTGTTAGGTGAAGTTAGTGTGGTTAGTGAACTCACTTGTATATTCAGATTTTCACTTCCCCTAGGCCTATAAATGGGGAAGTTCTCTAAGCTTGTAAACACACCCCAAGGGGGGGAGCTCTCAAGCACTTCTCTAGAGCTCCCTTCCCTTCTCTCCCTCAAATTCTTTTAGTTTCCCTTTGTAGTTCTCAATTTTTGTAATAAGATCATTTTACTAAATTTCAAACACTTCTCCCATTCCTTCATCAAATTCTCTAAACTACTCAAACACTTTCTCCTCCCTTCTCCAAATTTCCCAAACACATTTCCCTTCTCTTCCAAAAGTCTCCATGTCTCAACACTTCACAAACACATTTCTCTCCCTTCCCTAAGTTCTCAAATTCTCCAAGTTCACAAACGTTCTCCAAGTTCTCAAACACCTTTCTCTTTCTCTCCAAAATCCTCAAAGCTTCCAAACACCTTCTCTCCCAAATTCTCAAGTTCTCAATGTTGTACAAAACCTTTTGCTTCTTTGTTTTCATTTCTGTTTGTGTAGGAAAACTGAATTGGATCATTCAATCCCAATCCCTGTGGAATCGACCTCGCACTTACATACGCTATACTACCCAACGGCTGCGTGCACTTGCGAGTATCACAAGTTGAGGATGCAACTGAATGAATGTTGGTGCAGCTGAATCTACGCAACAAGTTTTGGCGCTGTTGCCGGGGATCGGTAACATTGTTTTGATTCTATTTGGTTTTCCTACTTTTTATTTATTTTTATCTTTCTTATAACTTGACAGTTTCATGTTTTAAAGTTAATGGCGTTAATTGATAAGTTGTGTTTGTAGTCCAACGGACAAGGACAATTGCCTGACAAGCAAGAGAACTGGGTTTGAGTCCCAGCTTACACAACACAAAAAAAAGGTTCAAGTAGCATGTTGATTATTTCTAGTTTATGGTTTCATTCACTTGTTCTTAATTTAATATCTTGTTCAAGTTTACATAAACACCATATGACTCTTGGACTGATTAGTGAATGAATGGGTAGATATTGAAGACAAACACCATGTTAAATTCTACTTGGTTCTTTATTGTTCTTCTTGTTCTTAATGGGTTCGGAATTTGTGTTTAGACTAAACACCATAGCTAAATGCTTTTTCTGAATACTTGATTAAAACCACACACCATATGGATAATCATATTTGAGAAAGAACGAACTTCATAAGCTAGTTTTGATTTACTTTGCTACTTGTTACTTTGAAGCATGAAATTGGACTTGTGTTGATTTTCCTTTTCATTTTAGTTTTTATTTCCTAATCTTTTAATTCTGTTTCAAGTTTTCTGTGTTTGTTTTAGCAATTTATGACAGCTTAATAAAAATGGAGAGAGATGGCAACCTCAATCATAAGAATGGGGAGTGTGAGTAGTGGGAGAAGTCGCGACCTCCAAATGCATCACGCTCGACCTAATCGCTTCAAGGGGAGCATTTCAATCCTTTCTCTTTACTTGTTATTATTTTAAATTTCTGTTTTTTTTATAAAAAATTTAAAAAATTTAAAAATTTAAAAAATTAAAAAGATTTTTTATATGAGCTGACTCGTGGTAACTCCAGTAAGCGTCTCGTCAATACAGTGTCTAGGAGTTCTTTAGGCGACACCTTCGGTGTTTAAGAAGTTTGGGTTTTAAGTGGGACCTTTGTGACCCCTCCAACCTTCCCGGATCCCCTGGCTGTGTTTTCTGAGGCCCTTAACTGGTCATCCATGAGTTGCTTGTATATTTGTGTGTTTTTTTTAAAACAAAACAAAACAAAAAAAAAAAAAATTGAAAAAAAAAATTGAAATTTGAGTTTTTATTTATTTTTCCTTGTAAATTGCAATTTGGAACTTCTTTGTTTTTTTTTTTTCTTTGTGGTCAGTTAGTTGTAAATAATAATAAATTTTTAAAATCAATTTGGAACTTCTTTGTTTTTTTTTGTTTTGTTAAGTTAGTTTATGTATTTATTTACGTGGTGTGGTTAGTTAGTTTTTTTGTGAGTGTTAAAAACACATTTTATTTCATTTCAAACACTGCAAACAAAGAAAAAAGTTAAAAAAAAAAAAAAAAAAAAAACATTCAAGTAAAAAAATAAAAACAACTTCTTATCTTCATCTTCATCTTCATCTTCATGGCATGCCTCTATTTTCTCTTACTTGCAGAATCTGCAGCAGCTCCACATGGTCCTCATTTTTTCTCTGCAGTGCTTCCACGTGCTGATTGGCACGGTAAAGCCGCTTCTGCAAGTCCGCCACCATAGCCTTCAAGGAAGCTACTTCCTCGCTCAGCGCGGCACACTCCCTGTTCTCGCCATTAATCGCATGCCCAAATTGGTAGCCGAGACCGCGTGGAGCACAGTTAAATTGTTGGACTCCTCCACCGCTGCCTTGTCAGACCTCTGTGCCACATGCAGATGATCTGTCGGTGTGAGCTTGCTGCCAATCATGCCCCCAGCGCTGCTCTGTTCGGCACTGCCTCAGAAAAGTTCGGTATTGCCTCAGCAAAGTTTGAGGCCGTACCGTGATGATATGTGGAGTTTGGGAAGACAGGGTTTGTAGGAGCCCTTATCTGCGCATTCGGTGGCGCAAGGGACAATTCAAGGTTTAGATCATCAAGGTGAGTGCATGAGGATGCCATTGTTTTGTTTTGGATTTTTTGATGTTTTTCTCTGAATTTGCAGGAAGAAATGCGGGGTGCTCTTCTACTTCACCGAGATGTGTTTAAATAGACTTATGCAGACGAGGGAGCCGAAAGCACTTCGGATCTCGAGGGTGCTATCCTGTGCTCTTTTCTCTCGGATCCCTTCATTTCCGGCGCAAATTGCGAGCGCGTTTTTTAAAAGGGAGCATGTCTACACTTTCACTTACTTTTGCCTCCTGTTTTCTGATGTTTGTGTTTTTTCTTTTTCAGTTGTTATTTTATTTATTTATTATTTTTTTTTCAATTGTTTTCTTCTTTTGTCAGGTTTCTCAAGAATTTAATTGGAAGGAGACAAAATTAAAGATGCGTCTTGGACACCTGGTGCAAGAATCCCAACTCTTCTTTTAAATTCTTGTTTGAATTGCGTGTTTATTTCAGTTTTTATTTATTTATTTATTTTTGTTTAAATTAGGTAGTATAATTTAAAACTCATAGGATATTCTTTGAAGGAGCTAAATTTTTGGTAACTCCAGTGAGCAACCGCAGTCTATACAGTGTCTAGGAGTTCTTTAGGCGGCACCTTCGGTGTCTAAGAAGTTCGGGTTTTAAGCGGGACCATTGTGACCCCTCCAACCTTCCCGGAACCCCTGGCTGTGTTTTCTGAGGCCCTTAACTGGTCATCCTTAAGTTTTTCTCTTAAAAGAAGAGCATTATTTGTGTGTTTACTTAACTAAAAAAATAAAAAAATAAAAAAATTTATGAGGTCTTCGTGTTTTTGTGATCGTCGTTCTTTAAATTAGTCAATCGTTTCTTGAGATAACATAACGTTTTTATTTCCCAATTTAAAAAAAAAAAAAAAAGCACAACATTCAAAATTAAATAATAAATAAAAACTGAAATCATTTCTTCTTGGCCTTCGGTGTCTCGACCATAGGAGCTTTGAGTTTGGCCCTCTGGCTGTCCTCTTCCGGGGCTTCACGCACAGCCTCTTGGGGCTCATCACTTGAGCTCCCAAAGATCGCAATCTTAGCTTGAGCGTAACTACTCTCGCGATCTGCTTGCTTGCGTTTACCCGGTCGGTCTAGGTCTTCCAGCTGTTTTCGCATGTCCCGAGAGTACAACTCTACCATCTTTGATAGGTTTTTATTCTCGTCCCGCAATACTTCTAGCTGGTGTCGATTCACCTCCACTATCCTGGCCCTCTCCCTTTTCAAGCTTTTTATAGCACTCTGACACTCTTCAACCATACTTCGCTCCGCCGCTAACTGACCTTTCAGCACCTCTACCTCATGGACTTCGCAAGTAGGCGATGACCAAACTTGCGAAGCCTGTACTCTGCACGCTCAGTGCTAGGGCATCACTCGTGACCCGGTTGTCATCCCTTGTCCCGAACACGTATATCTTTAGGAGTCACCAAATTTCTGCCAACTCCAATGGCAACATCGTTGTCCAGGAGTATTGAGTCATTGACAGTCACAGGCCCCCGTGCGGAGGCAAAGTAGGGCATCCATACTGGTGCTACTGCTTGGCCTCGTGTTTGAGTCGGTGGAGCTAGGTTAGATCCAACGAAAAGGGGTAGGAAGAGGCCATTTGATTTCTCAGTTTTTTTTGCTTCTTTTCTCTTTTGTGTTTCTGAGTTTGTGTTTTTTGTTTGTTTCCCCTTCTTTTTCCTCTTATACATAGTCTTTAACAAACCCTAGCCATTGCAGCGTCTAGCATTTCTGAATCTCCAGCATTCCTCGAGTCCCATAACCTTCTCGCCTTCCAACCATAGCCAACTCATTTATCACGACGTGACCTTTCTGAACGGACGCGTTCAGTAAAGTCGTCACGACTTTGTATGGCCCCGTAATTTCTGCTTGTAGAGTCTGCGGCGCCTCTATGCGTCGACACGTGGCTCCTGCTTTCTGCCCGTGACTATCCATCAGACGACATTAGGGACCACGTGCTTTCTTTTGAAATCCCACCCTTTGCGCTTCCAATTCACGTTTTATTTTATTTTATTTTATTTAAAAAAAATTATTAAAATTAAAATGTGTGGGCTTCGGAATTCATTGTGGGTCGGGTTTTTCACCGTTGTTTGGGTTTCAAAGTGGGTTAATTTCATTGTGGGCTTTGGGCTTCAAAAATTTTGGGTTTTAGTTTGCTTAAGACTGTTTGTTTAGGGCTTACTGTTTTGAGTGTTTTACTGTTTCGTTTTATTTATTTATTATTTGTTTGTTTTGTAATTTTTATTTTATAATTATTTGTTTTTTGTATTCTTATGTGTTTTTGTGATTTTTTTTTATTTTTATTTGCTTTAATACCTTGCATTTGTTGTTATGACATTGTTTGTGGCTAATTTTTAAACATTGAGGACAATGTTCATTTCTAGGTTTAGGGGTATTGGAGTTTAGCATTTAATTTGGTTTTTTTTTTTTTTTTTTTTTTTGTTTTTTGTTTTGTTTTTTTTAAATTAATTAATTAATTATTATTATTATTTTTTTAAATTTTTAATTTTTTTATTAAAAATTAAAATTAAAATTTTTGCTTGTTTTTCTTCTATTTGAGTTTTGTTTTGTTTTGTTTTTGAGTCACTTCCGAACACATATGATGAGATTATGAAATGTTTGCATGACTTAAATA
The DNA here is from genome assembly GCA_005406145.1 of Prunus yedoensis. NCBI lineage: Eukaryota > Viridiplantae > Streptophyta > Magnoliopsida > Rosales > Rosaceae > Prunus > Prunus yedoensis. The sequence continues at coordinate 33,784 of BJCG01001864.1, read as the reverse complement.
AAATTGAATTTCATTTTATTTTATTAAAAAAAAAAGTAAAAATTAAAATTTTTTTTAAAAAAAAATTAAAAATTAAAATTGGCATTATTCTAGCATGAGATGCTTGAAACATTCTTTACACTTGCCATTTGTTTCATAATTTTCCAATTAAAGGATTTGCATGATCTAAAGAATTGTATGAAGCATAAATTAGACTTATATAACCAACCATATAAAGTGAGCTTTTGAGCCTTGTACTTCAATTCATGAGTGTTATACATGTACTCTTATTTTCTTGTCATCTAAGTTGTTGTTTGATCTCATTGTTCATTGATTTGGTTGAACACTTAAAAGTCATTTATTCTTATGCAATTTGACTTCATGACATTTAAAGAAATGATATTAAGGCCTTCTTTGGATCGTTTGTGCCTTTCAAGCTAACCTTATGCATGCTTAAGCATGATTTTCCATTGTTAACCATTTTGAGCCTACATGTAAACATTTTCTTTCATTTACCAATTTTATTTCCTCGCCTTAGCCCGAAAAACAAATATTTACCTTTTCTAAGGAACTCATGTGTAACAACCCGATCCTTAAATATTATTTAATTAATAATTTAAGAGAGGAAAAGACAAATATACCCTTAGAAGATTTTTAGGTTTTAAGTTGACTCTTTGACCAAGAAGGAATTTTGGAAATCCACTTGTACCATTGCGTAGAGCGCGACGAAATGAGTCCGTAGACACGTAGTGGACTCGAATCGGACTTGTAACGAGCAATTTTCGAGCAAACTACAAAAAGGGCAAAATAATAATTTTGGGAAAAATCAGATTTTTAAATCTGATTCCTCCCTTTCTCTCTCCTCACTCTCTCTTCCTCGCGACAACCCCCACCCCTCTGGTTTTCCAACCGACGCCACCCCTCCTCCCAGCCACCACCATCGACGTCGGCCAGCCCAGACCAAACTGGCGACTCCCCAGCCACCCAACCCGACGTCTTTCCTGACCAGCCGCTGCCCTGGTTTCGCCGGAAAAACCAGAAAAATCGCGTCAGTTTTGGCAGAATTTCGTCGGCTTCGTTCGTCGTCATCCGGCCACCAAATCAGATGATTTAGGTATGGTTTTTCCACTGATTTTCACGTTCTAGCTGTTGGTTGGGTAGGATTGGAGAGATTTTGAGGTTTAAGAGGTTAATTTTCGAGTTAAGTTTCTGCCGAGTTTAGGATGCCGGAATCAGTCACTTCCGGTCACTTTTTGGCCATAGTCCAAGAACAAAAGTGGTTCCAAATAGGGTATTACCTAGGATAGGAGTTTGGTACGGCGGTGTGGAGATTTTCCGGTCACCGGAAATTGTTAGGCACACCCACGCGCTGCCGGCGCGTGGGCCAGGTAGCAGGGACCACTCTTGGTCCCAGAATGATCCTCGTGTCCTTACGAGCGCGTAGGACTTCGCAGATCTCGATTCGGATAACGTTTGAACCCCGAACGGATCTCGCATAGTGTGCGATTTCCGGGTTCAATACGTTCGGACCGTTGGATCATAGCCAAACTGGAGTATGTTGATCTAGGTATTTTAAGGATCGTGTAGGATTAAACGGATCATAAATCAGAGTCCCGGATGCTCCGGAAAAGCCAACCCTAGGGCTAGGTTTACGGAAAATCGTTCGTCAGTCCGATCGTGCGATCGTGAGCAATCCGACCGTCCGATCGAGACCAAACTTTCGAGACATGTGTCCTAGGCCTTTTGGAACCTCTAGGAATGATCGGATCGGAATTCTGAGGTCGTGGACCCCACGGGGTCCCGAGTTGACTTTTTAGGGACTTTATCGCTTTTGAGTCCCGAGATACGTCTAAAGCGTGTCCATTGAGAGGAAAAGCTATTTGGGCATAGGAATGACCTTTAAAGTGTTGCACGTGCTTTTAGGAGCCGGGGGTCAGGGTTTTTAATTTAATATTATATTACTGAGCAGAGTTTTTAATTAAAATATTATTATGGTTATACAGGCACCTGGGCACCAGGTGACCCGCAGGAGGGACCTTCAAAGGGTCCAGCTAGCTCAGAGTATCTGTGAGTGGACCTTTGTTTTTTTTATAAATGATTTTTATGCAATTAATGTCATTATTTGATCTTGAATAGGTATTTACTGATTGATGTTTTTCTAGCATGTTATTGCTGGTTTTAAATCCTTTTTGTTTATTTGCTGCCGAGTTGAGAATCCTTAAAGGATAGGGAAAATAAAAAGTTAGATATTTATCAAACTAAATGGCAGCAGGACTTTAGGATAATTAAGAGGTAGTTTTATAAATTCTAATCTTTTTCAGGAAATATATTTACATTAAAAACCACCATAGGTACCCAAGTATAAAAGGTGGCCTTCGGTATAATAAACGTTGCCTCGGAAATATGTTGCCTTCGTTTATATGATGTCTACGGACATCCAGTTTGCCTTCAGATATGTCAGCATGCTTGACTTACACTCTGCGAGTCCTGAGAGGTACCAGGGACCGTGAGAGTGAGGTACGCGGGTCAGGTAGACTAAATGTCCCCTGAGTCCCGTGAGGATTGCGGCTCGGTTACTTTGTGTTTCCCGAGGTCTGCTAGGACGTGTCACTCTCCGGTGGCGCGAGGACGTGTCAGCTGTCGGTGGCACGAGGATGAATTGACGGATTAAAGGAATTGACGGAAAATAATGGGTACGACCCTAGGTGGTAGATTTAAAAGTTGATTTCAATGCTTTCAATGATTTAATGTTTGATTCAAGTATGTGATTGATTACATATATTTATATATGATGCATTGATTTCAGTACGACTTTATATAAGAAGTGATTTAGTTTTTATAAACTGACAGTTTTTACAGTGGGGGTTAATATGTTTTTATACTATTTTCTAAAACTTTGTTTTTGGTCCACTCACCCTTTTCGTGTTTTGCGCCCCCAGGCAGTAAGCGTGCATAGTGAGCCACACCCCGGGCCGAGTCCATCTTCCGCTACGTATCTTGACAACGTAGGGTCTTGTACAATTATTTTACAACCTGTAATCTAATCTGTGTAGAGCTCTGATATCGCCTTAGAACACTTGTTTAACTGTTAGTATGTAACTTTTTATACGCTGACAGTTGGTGTATAATTTATATGCATGTTAACAGGTTGTAATCTTGGGTTTGATCCGTTTCAGGGGAGACTTTGCTGAGTTTTTCGGCAGTAGTCAAACCCTAATTGATTTAGAAATTTGACTAGAAGGGCGGTTTGGTCACTTGTGCTTGGCACTTGCCAGGTGTCGGTCATGCACAAGGGTTCGGCTCGGATTCCAAAGTGGAATTTGGGTAGGGTCTTGTCATCATGAGCTTTAATTGGGATGTGTTTTTCATATTAAGTTTGGGAATGGGTGTTACATTTCGAAGAAATCAATTCACACAATTGGTGAAAGAAAAGAGAAAAGTTAATTGGTGGTTGATTGAAAATTTCATTTTTGGGCCTTCAAAATAAATTGGTGTTTGTTTCAATTCTAGGAAAGGAGTATGAATCAATGTAAATGAAGGTATAAGGGAGTTTTGATCATGTAAAAGAAAAAAAATCTAATCATGATGATTCGAAGTCTTGTAAACAATTATTTTATGCTCTTACATTGCGAGTTCCTTGGACTTTGTATTATTCATACCTTTCATTTCTTACTCACCTTATATACCCTTGGCCCAATTACAACCTTTACTAAAGTCCTAAATTGATCTTAAATGTCATTTGGTTGAATTGCATTCATTTTTCTACTTTTAGTGTTGACATCCTTCTTGAGATCATATTAATGCAAGTTCTTCATCTTTCTATTTCGAGTTAAGTCCTTATGGTTTAACTCTATTCTCATGTTTATAACTGAGTGATGCATTATAGCCCTATTCTGAGTGATTCATTTGTGAGAGGACAACTTTGGTGAGATTTGAAGTTGAACTTGTGCTTTGTATGATTTTTGAAATTGTGTGAAAACTTAGATTGGGGAATTTGTTACATTTGGCTATCACACTACTACACTTTGAGCATAATGTTTTGAACTTTACCGCTTTGTAAATAATGTCTAAACTGAGCTTTCATTCAAACGTTTAAGTCATGTGCATGAGTCATTTCTCTCAAAAAATGGGGAAAGATTGTTTTGAGTTCTTTTTATTGTTTTTGTTTTTGTTTTTATTTATTTATTTATTATTATTTGTTTTATTATTGTAATTATGTTTGTTTGTTTTTGGTTTTTGCTTAAAGACTAACAATCTTTTAAGTTTACTAATTACTTTGTTTTGTAGAGTTAGAAAAATGTTTGTGGGTATCGTATCTGTTAAACACCCTCAGGAAGACAAACTCTTCCTACTAGGGATGGCCTAGAGGTTTAAAGGCTTGTTGCAATATGCTAAATGCAATCGAGGTTACCTACGAAAGTGGTCTAGTTAACTTCTTGTTTTGTTTTTATCTGTTTCCCTTTTTGTTTTACTCGAGGACTAGCAAAAATCTAGGTTTGGGGGTATTTGATCGGTGCATATTTACATGTCATTGGTACCCTTTTAACTTATAATTTGGTTATGTTTTTGAGTTAAACTTGTGCTTTAATAAGTTTTTGTGTTTGTTTCAGTGTAATTAAGCTTGAGACTCACTAATTGCATTCTGGAGACAAGTTAGCTCAAATGGTTGTCTGCAGATCAGTCAACTTCACGGATTGGACTGTACTTTCTCAAGAAGAACCAGATGATGAGCTATATATCATTGGAAAGATACGGAAGTCTATTTTCTGTAGAACTTTACGGTTCATGATTCTGAGTCTTCTAGAGAAAGTTACACATGTTTTAGCAACTTTAGGTCAAATTCGGCAGCATCTGCGTTACCGGGCCAAAAATCACATTTGAAGGCCTTTCCGATTTTTCCTTGAGTTGGGCTGCATATGCTTGGAAAGATAAGACAAAGAGCTTTCAGATCCATATTTTTTCCAGATTTTTCAGAATGAGCCACAAGCCCAAAACGAGCCCACAAGCTGGATGCAATGCATTGTCATGCATGACATATGCATGATGAAGTGTTGTTGATTGTGGGAAAGTTTGGTGAAACATATTCATACCTATTTTTGAGTGGAATTTGCAGCAGCCAAAAGATGATGAAGTGGGAGCTGCAACACTAAGCCTAAAGACAAGAGTAATTGTTTTCAAATGCAATTGTGTGTTAGGTTAAGTTGGTGAATTAAGTGTTGTGTGTTAGGTGAAGTTAGTGTGGTTAGTGAACTCACTTGTATATTTAGATTTTCACTTCTCCTAGGCCTATAAATAGGGAAGTTCTCTAAGCTTGTAAACACACCCCAAGGGGGGGAACTCTCAAGCACTCTCTAGAGCTCCCTTCCCTTCTCTCCCTCAAATTCTTTTAGTTTCCCTTTGTAGTTCTCAATTTTTGTAATAAGATCCTTTTACTAAATTCAACACTTCTCCCATTCCTTCATCAAATTCTCTAAACTACTCAAACATTTCTCCTCCTTCTCCAAATGTCCCAAACACATTTCCCTTCTCTTCCAAAAGTCTCCATGTCTCAAACACTTCACAAACACATTTCTCTCCATTCCCTAAGTTCTCAAATTCTCCAAGTTCACAAACGTTCTCCAAGTTCTCAAACACCTTTCTCTTTCTCTTTCAAAATCCTCAAAGCTTCCCAAACACCTTCTCTCTCCCAAATTCTCAAGTTCTCAAATGTTGTACAAAACCTTTTTGCTTCTGTTGTTTTCATTTCTGTTTTGTGTAGGAAAACTGAATTGGATCATTCAATCACCAATCCCTGTGGAATCGACCTCGCACTTACATACGCTATACTACCCAACGGCTCGTGCACTTGCGAGTATCACAAGTTGAGGATGCAACTGAATGAATGTTGGTGCAGCTGAATCTACGCAACAGATCTCAGAGAAACCTTTAAGCAAATTGAAGCAACCAGAGCTAGCTAAGCCACAAGAGAAGCCAGCTACAAGTCCAACGCTTCCAGTTTTCAGACTTAGAAGAAAATCAATTAAACGAGATTGCTCTCGTTACAAATTTGGTTCAACAAAGCCAAGGCAAGCAGAGTTTGAGTTTTCACAAATACGAAAACCTCAACAAAATTTATGGAGAGCCCTGACTAAGCAGCACATGTACCATAGTACAGCTCCAGCTTAAGTCCAGTCACTTCTGCCCCCTTTTAGACTGACGAAGTCCTAGTCTTCTGCCCATCCAGAAGCCTTCCAGGGCTTGAAATAGATTAAAGCTCTGCCAAACTGAAGCTTTGGTATCGATTTGCAGTTGAAGCCTAGCAGTTGAAGTTGTTGAAAGTCCAGTCCCAGCACAGGCATATCCAGTCCAGCCCAAATCAGAAGCATCTGCCTAGACTGAAATGGAAGCACATCCCTCTTTTTGTCTTCTATAGTCAGTTTTTCCCTTTTGAGCTTTGTAAAAGTGAGTTTCTGCCTGAAAATGGTTCACTCTGTTTATCATTTATTCTGGCCAGAACTACTAGTTTTGTATTGTGAAAAATTGTGAAGTCCTCAACAGTCTGACGCAAGAAAAGAACTTACTGGGAGATATTCCTCACCCAATTCACAATCGCTTGTTCAAAAATCAGTAACTTGGGGCGCAAGTTATTTATTTAAAAGTCTGCTGACAGGATCTGCCCCAAATTTCTCGGAATCCGATATGAATCATGTGGAAATTTTTTGACATCACACCAATGCCGAGCCCACTTACTAAGAACTGAAACTTTCTGCCGAAATTTTCGGCAGTCTACTACCTGAAAATTGGACTTTCCCCAAATTTCACCTGTAAAAAAAATTCACATTTAATCCAACTGGTAGAGCATGCACAAGTTAACCACAATGCAGGGACGGATCCAGAAATTTTCCTTGCAGGGGTCAATGTCTAAAAGGGTAAAAACTTTCTATACAAAATAAACTCATAAAATGAGAAGATAATTATAATTCATAATTAATAGAAAAAACCACATTACAATTGTCCACGACGACTTTTCATATTCTGAAAACGTCCCATAATAGTTTCATTATCAATACTAACAAACACATCTTTCTCAATATAAACAAGTAAGCTATCACTCAACCATTGATCTCCCATTCGGTTGCGAAGTGGACCTTTGACAACATCATAGCAGAAAATGCTCTGTCCACCGAAGCAGTCGCAACCGGTAAAGTTAAGGCTAATGTCATAAGCAAATAGACATAATTAAATGTTCTATGCAACCCTTTCTCCACCATTTTTCTTGCAAGCCACCGATCCCTTTCAATTGAGAATAATCACTTCTTGTACGCATATGATGAATATAAATCCCAAGTTGATCTTCAAGTGCCAAGAGGTCTCGGGGAGTAAATTCTTGAGGATAAAATTCAGCAAAATGAAGAAGCTTTTGTTTGTCAAAAGCTATGAATGAATCATTCGGACTCAAACATGCCAAACAAAGAAGCAACTCAGTATTTACCTCACTAAAGCGATGATTTAACTCCGCAAGTTGCCACTCAATGATTGAATAAAGATGTCCACACGATAATGATGGATTTTTGATATTCTAGGAGCTTTGCGATGTGATCTCCAATTAGCTACATATGCATCATCCATGTTTGGAACCTCAATATTATGTTTGCCACAAAAGGAATATACTTGATCAAGCAAGGCTTTAAATCCATTGTCTCTCATATTTTGTAGTGCATCCTTGCAATCTTTGACTAAAGACATTGCATTCCCAATATCTTGGTCTTTCCTTGTAATGCTTGTGACAAATCATTTGTGGCTCCCAATAAAGATCTCATAAAAAATAGGTGAAATACAAACTCAAAAGATTGTATTTCTCTCAATGACCTATTTGCTTCACCTATATTATCAGTGGAGCCATCCTCAATAATCAATTGAAGCACTTTCACCACAGATTTGAACATAGAAATGATACTAAGTAACGTACCATAATGTAAGTTCCAACGTGTATCACCGGCACGCTTAAGACAAGTTTCTTGATTTAATCCTCGCCCTGTTGGAAGATTATCATTTTCAAGAAACTTCTGTAATATCCTTTTGTAGTTGATCTCTAAGCATGTCACGTCGCCTACACGATGCTCCAACAATATTAACCAAGCTATTGCAAGATGTGAAGAAAGTAGCAACATCGGCGTTTCCCTTTGCCACGGCCACAAGAGCTAATTGAAGTTGATATGCAAAACAATAAATATAATAGGCACAAGGATTTTCTCTCAAAATCTGTGTTTTAAGACCATTGAACTCACCCTTCATATTACTAGCTCCATCATATCCATGTCCTCTTAGCATGGAAATGCTCAATTCTTCTCTTGAAAACAATGTGTCAATAGCCTCTTTCAGTAAGTTTGATGTAGTATCGCTAACATGTTGGATGCCCACAAACCTTTCAATTACATCCCCCTTTTTGTCCACATAACGAAACACCACCGCCATTTGTTCTTTACTGATATATCACGTGATTCATCAACTAATAAAGAAAAGAAGGCACCATCCATATCCTTAATGATTTTCTTAATAGTTTCAGTTGCACAAGCATTCACAAGATCCTTTTGAATTGTTGGAGCTATTAGCTTGAGATTCCCGGGAGCATTTTCCAACACAACGGCCTTCACTTTCTCATCATGATCAGCAAGAAATTGTAAGAGTTCTACATAATTCCCCTTGTTGTTTGAAGTGTCACTCTCATCACGACCACGAAAAGGAAGACCTTGCTTCAACAAAAATCTCACACAATCAAGAGAAGCTGTCAAGCAAATACGATAATCAATGCGAGCTTGGTCTGATTGCTTTATCAAAACTGTTTGGATGTGTTGCTTTTGATTCATAAGATCCACACAATATTGTCTAGATTGATTATGAACACTCCCAACACCTCCAATATGTTGCCTAATCTTATCTTTCTTCTTCCAATTTCTAAAACCCATCTCTGTAAAGGCATCGCTACACTCTTGACCAATTTTGAAATTGGATTTGAAGAGATAACAATAAAGGCAAAATGGCAGCATCTTTACTAATACTGTACTCCAACCAGTCAAACTCATCAAACCACTTGACATTAAAGCGTCGATCATACCCTGAAAGATCGGTTTGTGGAAATGTGTGATCTTTAGGTTGACATGGACCTTTTTGTAGATATGCCCTTCGAACTTCATCTTGAATGTTAGGATCATAATCCAACAATTGGGGCCGAAGTCCAGGGTCTGCAGGAAGATTAGCCAAGACATCTTGCAACTCACTTTCTTTCGAACTACCCACCACATCTCTCGAAATACCCACATCTCTTACACTTGAACTACCCACATTATCCGAACTAGAAGTAGTTGATGAAAACTTTCTCTTATAATATCGATCCATAACTGTATATGTATGGGTAGAAATAATCAATAGAGCATACAAACTAACAAATATAAATACAATCTATTAAACAAATCCCTAATTTATTCAACTAATCAAAATAAAATCACAAGAAGTAATAAAACAATAATACATTATTCAAACTAATCAAAATAAAATCACAAGAAGTAATAAAACAATAATACATTATTCAAACTAATCAAACTAATTCAAACATATTCTTATCACAGTTTTCAGTTTTTGCCCAGTTTCTCATACAACAGCCAACAATACATTATTCAATTATTGAATTTCCCATTGTATCACAATAAAAAAAACAAAAAAAAAGAATTATTTCAGATAATAGGGTATCTAGCTTCCCCTTATTTCACAATACCATGAATAGTGAAGAGCAAAAACAACTTAATAACTGCTACGAAATGTGAAATTGTTACGAAATGTGAGAACTAAGCAAAAACAACTTAATAACTGCTTGGGAAAGCTAGTAAACAAATAAGCAACTAACCTTTAAATCCCAAACCTTGGAATTTGTCCTTGGAGCCTGTTGAAAGACAAATTCAACTTTGAAATCAAACTGAATTTGGGGCTGATTTTTTTGCTTCGTTGCCGCCACTTTGAAGGTGTCGCTGTCGCCAGCCCGGAATGGGTGGATTAGAGAAGCCGTTCGTCGGATTGGGTGAAGATTGGTTCAATATGATTAGGGGTTTGGGGATTTAGGGTTCAAAATGGAGCTAAAACTGATATGAGGAGGGGAGGTATCGAGCTCTCTGTGTTAAACAGAGTCTGCGCCCAATTTTATTTTATTTTTTTTAAACCTGAGCCAAAACGACGTCATTTTGGCTAGGTTTGTTTTAAAAAAAAAAAAAAGACATTAGTAGAACGACGTCGTTTTGAAGTTGAGGAGGAAAAAAAAAAAGGGGAAGCGCGCAAGAGCACTGCGCGCTGGAGAAGCAAACTTTGGCTCTTTGGGGACTTTCATCAAACACTTTGCAGGGGTCAATTTTCTCCTCTTCAATGGCAGATTTCAGAGGTTGCAGGGGTCACTTGACCACCCTTGCTCCTCTGTAGATCCGTCCCTGACCACATGCAATTGCATAATAGGCCTCCGGCCTTCAAATAATTCGAAACAAAACTATCATAAATAACATAAGACAACTTCTCCATTACCAACAAGCAATGTTTTAACCACCCAACACAAACACAAGTAGTTTGGGCACTCGACCCCAAATCGTACGACAATCCAAAACGGGTTTCAAATATGTCTTGGCCACAACCACACTTTAACCACACTCACAATGTTCATTCAATCAAGCCTCAGGCATACGAACAAATTCGAAACCGAACCCAACAGTAGTAATAATTAGGGTTCAAATCCAACAACCATATAAAAATCCATTCCCATACTCAGAATCAATCAAACATTTTAAACACAATAATAATTTGCGACTGCACCTAGGTGAGACCCCAGGCTGCCTACGTACCCTTGGACAAGGGATCAAGCCACACGTAGTTCTCATCATCAACGGTCACAACTCCGATAATAAGCCAATATTACAACTGAACCAACTATACATTTCAGATCTATCACAATTCCAAATCCGACAAAAACACATTGAAAAATCATCAATTTCTTCCCAAGGCATCGTATTAAGACATCCGAAGGGCCTGGGCAAACTCCGAAGGGCCTGGGCACACTCCGATGGGCCTGGGCAAATAAACCTCAAATAAATCTCTGAAGGGCTGGACAACTCCGACGGGCCTGGGCAAAATAAATCTCCAAAGGGCCTGGGCAAAACTCCGACGGGCCTGGGCAAAATAAATAATCTGAAAGACTTGGACAAACTCCGACGGGCATGGGCAAAAATAAATAATCCGAAGTGTAGGCTACCGAACAAATACCTATTCATAGTATAGCTAATAAATTCTCAAGCATATTCTATATCCAGGGGGTACATAAGGAGTGCGAATAGCACTCCAATTAACTTTCTAAGTACCCCATACAAATCAACAAGATATTACTTTCTCAAATATTATATATAAGCTCAAGACACTCGTATATGTCAAACCCACATATCACAAACTACTTTACAAAAATAAAGAAATCAACTATTAAATATAGCAAGAATTTAAATAAACCATTAAATTCAAAAGTATAAGATTCCATCACAAAACCTTAAAAATAAACTCTTAGACCCTCATAATCAACATAAATCAAATGATGGTCAAGACTCATCCAAAAGGATCGCTCTAGCACTTCTCAAGAGTAAAACTGCATCGGAAGACTTACGGTCAACCAAGGGTCAAACCTTCCAAACCTTCCAAATTTGGTCACTGGGCCCGCGGGACCCACGACCTCTGTTTTACGATCCAAACGTTCCTATGGATTCCTCAAGGTTTAGGAAACATGTCCTACAAGTTTGGTTCAGATCGAACGATCGGATCGCTCACGATCGCACGATCAGACGGTTAGTGTAAAACACAAACTTTAACTTATTAAATCGACACATCTGGGGCTCCGATTCGAGATCCGCAAATTCCTACACGATCCTAGGAATACAAGGTACACCATATAAAAACTTGGAAGCGATCCAACGGTTCTAACGTATTGAACCAGATAACACACCATATGTAAAATGCGTTCAGGTTCAAACGTTATCCGAATTGAGATCCGTAAAATCCTACGCGCTCGTGACAACTAGGAGAGCGCATTGAGACAAAATGACCCTGTGATACAGCGCCCACGCGCTGCACACGCGCTGGCAGCGCGTGGGTGTCCTAAGCGATATCGCATCGCCGGAAAATTTCAGAATCTCGGGCAAGACTCCTATCTTAGGTAATACCCCTAATTTGGAGTCACTTTTGTTCTTGGACATACCCCAAAAAGTCTACGGAAGTGGCTTAAAAATGGAGGTCGAAACCGGAAAATTTTCAATCGCTTAATTAACTACGATAACACAGAAATTCACAATTCCTACCCAACCATCAGCTAGAGTACGTCTAGAGGTTAGAAAAACATACCAAGATCGCAAGATTTGGTGCCGGAATCACCCTAACGAGCTCCATTAAGTTTTGGGTAATCGGCGACATTTCTCGATATTCCGGTGAGCACAGGCGGTGGTGGCGGCTGAGAAGGGTCGGGATGGGTAGGCGACATCACGCTGGTTCTTTTGGTACCGGCATCACCCAAAATGGTGGCCGGATGCGACGGTGGTGGCCCAAAAACCCCGGCGGTGAACAATACATGGGGGGTTTTGTCTTCTGCGCGCAGGGAGAAAGAGAGAGAAATGAGGGCTTTTCTGACTTTTTAATAAAATTCAAACTTCGACTTATTTACGATTATGCCATTGAGGGTTTTTAGATCGTAACTTTTTCGTTACAACTCCGATTCGAGCCTACCGCATGTCTACGAACTCGTCTCAGTACAACCTACATAAAGGTACCAGCCGCTGCACCAAAATCCTTTCGGATTAAATGACCAAATTACCCCTACTCCGAGGGCAAAATGTAAATTCATAATTCTTGAAATTAACTAATTAACTATTCCTTTTATTTTGGGTCGGGATGTTACATCTGCTAGGATTTTAATTACTAGCAGTGGCATGCTCGCACACTAAAGAAAGTTTACTTGCTGACCAGTTACTAATTTTCAAGACAATGGGGAACTTTACCATACCATCACATGAGACAAATCAAACCGGGAACAGTTCCTGAAAAGAAACAGAGGCTAGGCAATGTTTAATGAAGGAGAAGACTCATGTATTTTAATATATGAAAGATGAATACATTACATAGTAATATAGGGCTGTGCTAGGCTATACAAGGTAAGTGCCGTAATTACAAAGAATCAAGATCCTATAATCAAGACCTATACAAGGTAACTAATCGCATAATCGTGACATGATTTGCATATTGTCTCCACATAATCTACGATATGATTTGCATATTTCAACACTCCCCCTCAAGTTGGAGCATGGATATTGTACATGCCCAACTTGCGGCAATGAGCTTGGAACATGAGCTTACCAAGTGCTTTGGTAAACACGTCTGCAACTTGATGTTTAGATGGTGTGAATGAGTTGTGATAAGCCCAGCTTGAATTTTTCTCGAATCAAATGACAATCTAGCTTTATGTGCTTGGTACGTTCGTGAAAGACAGGATTAGCTGCAATGTGTAGCACGGCCTGATTATCACAGTGAACTTGAGCAGGTGCGGTATGAAGGACTCGAAGATCTTGTAGCAGAAAAGAGTAGCCATGTGAGTTCACAGTTAATTGCTGCCATTGATCTATACTCTGCTTCCGCAGAAGATCGTGATATTGTATGCTGCTTCTTGGTTTTCCAAGATATCAAGGAGTTACCTAAGAAGATGCAGTATCTTGTAACGGAACACCTTGTTGTAGGACACGACACCCACGAGGCATCACAATAACCTCGTAGCTGCAAAGAATTGTTCTGATGGAAATATTAATCCTTGGCCTATTGACCCTTTCAATATTTTCAACACACGCATGGCTGCTGCAAGATGTGGTTTGCGTGGTTGGCTCATGAACTGACTGAGGACTTGTATAGGATATGAACTGTCAGGCCTTGTTATTGTGAGATAGATGAGACGCCCCACAATTCTTCTATAACGAGTGGGGTCTTTCAACAATTCTCCCTTCTGTCGACTGTAATTTTAAGTCTGGTCCATGGGAAAATCCACAGGACAAGCCCCTAACAAACCAACAACATCCAGTATGTCTAAAATATACTTTCTCTGTGAAATGGGAGATGCCTTCCTTGGAGCGAGCGACTTCAATTCCAAGGAATATTTAGCAACCAAGATCTTTGATCCGAAATTGATGATGGAGAAAGTCCTTTAATTGTTGTATGGCAGTAGGATCATTTCCGATTATGATCATATCATCACATAGACCAATACCACAGTGATGGATTTACCTTTTACACGAGTGAACATAGAGTAATCAGTCCTTGATTGTTGAAAACCAGCATGTTGAATAGCTGTGGAAAATTTGGAAAACCATTGCCGTGAAGCTTGCTTTTAAGCCATATAAAGATTTCCGGAGTCGACAAACCAAGTGCTCCCCCTGTCGACGAAGGCCAGGAGGGGGGTAACATGTAAACCTCTTCCTCCAAATCACCATGGAGAAAAGCATTCTGGACGTCTAGTTGATGAAGAGGCTAAGTGTGATGAGCAGCCACTGCTAATAAACATCGAACAGTGACCAATTTGGCCACCGGGGCAAAAGTCTCGTAATAATCCAAGCCTTCAGTTTGGGTGTAGCCTTTGGCTACCAGCCACGTCATATAGCGCTCAACATAGCCATCTGAGTTATGCTTGATTTTATAAACCCAACGGCTCCCAATAGCTCGTTTGCCAGGAGGTAGTGGGGTGAGAGGTCCATGTATGATTTTGTTCAAGAGCCTGCAATTCTGCCATGGCTTCATGCCACTTGGGATCAAGGTTAGCCTATGCAAAAGAAGTGGGTTCGGCACAAGTAGTAATATTATGCAGAAAAAAGAGCGATATGATGAAGATAAATGAGAAGAAGAGAGATATTTTGGAGAGAGGATAGCGAGTACTTGACACCGAAGAAGACGATGGAGTGGGAGTAAGAGCTGTCACCAGTGAGCATGTGTAGTCGAGAAGGCGTACGTTGGGTTGCCTAGAACGAGTGCTACGTCGAAGTGCTAGAGAGGAAGAAGTTGAGATGGGATTATCGGAGGTTGTTAAAGGAGCAAGGGTGCTGGTGGATTAGCGACAGACTCAGAGATGATTGTCAAGATCTGTGTTGAGGTTGGCGTTGGGACGTGTATCGGAAGGGTGGTGATGGGTATTTGAGGAGAGGGAAATTGTTTTTGAGGAGGATTTAGTTGTTTCGGAGGTGATGATGGGCTGCTCGAAAGTAGCATTAGGAGGAAATGGGTCATGTGGGTGGGATGGCAAACGGGCGTGAGGGAGTGTTGTTTGGGTGTGCGAGAAATTGTGGAAATGGAATATGTGTTCGCTGGAAGACCACGTCTCGACTGGAGAAGAATTGGTGAGTTGAGAGGTCATATAAACGATAAGCTTTCTGGCCTGCGGGATAGCCAACAAAGATACAACGTCGAGCTAGCGCATCAAATTTGTGGTGGGAACTTGTTTGAGTGGCATAGCACAGACAACCGAAGACACGAAAATGACAATAGGAATGTGGGGTGTGATAGAGAACCTCATGGGGTGATCTTTTGGAGAGCACTAATGTGGGCAAACGGTTAATGATATAAGCTGCGGTAAGGATACTCTCTCCCCAAAACTTGAGGGGAACTTGTGCTTGAAAACATAAAGCACGGGCAATAGTGAGAAGATGGCGATGTTTGCGTTCCACAACCCCATTTTGTTGGGGGGTGTGTGAACAAGAATGTTGCCATAGTGTGCCCATTTGAGCAAAGAAAGAACGCATGGATAGGAATTCTACGCCATTGTCACTATGCACCTGCTGAATGTCGCAATGAAATTGAGTTTTAACATAGGCAAAAAAAAGTTTGATCTTTTCTTGTGTCTCAGATTTAAGATTCATGAGGAACAACCATGTGAAACGTGAGTAGTCATCTACGATAGTGTAACATCCCGACCCAAAATAAAAGGAATAGTGAATTAATTAATTTCAAGATTTATGAATTTACAATTTTGCCCTCGGAGTAGGGGTAATTTGGTCATTTTATTTCCGGAAGGAATTGGGGGCAGCGGGTTGTATTTTTATGTAGATCGTACCGAGATGAGTCCGTAGACACGTAGTGGGCTTGAATTGGAGTTGTAACAAGAAAGTTACGATCAAAATACCTTCAGTGGCATAATCGTAATTATTTCGGGATGGGATTTTAAATAAAAATCAGAAATTCTCTCATTTCTCTCTCTCTCTCCCTCCCGTGCGACCCAGCCCCTCCCCCTCCATTTTTTCAGTTCAGCCGGTGGCTTCCAAGAGCCACCGCCGCCGTCACAGGCCACGGTTGGCCACGAGATCGGACCCAACTGAACCGCCGCCACTCCCTCTTCACTTCCTGACCGGTCTCAGCCCCTGGAAACGCCGGAATCTCGCCGGAAAACTGCCAAAAACGCGCTGGTTTTTGACAGAACTTCCAGCTGCTCGTTCTCCCTCATTTCTCCACCAAATTGGACGTGTAAGGTATGGATTTCCATCTATTTTTCCTGATCTAGCTGCTGGTTGAGTAGGATTTCATCAATTTTGAGCGTGGGTAGTTCGAATTTCGAATTTAGGTTTGGCCGGACTTCGGGTTGAATTTCCGGCCACTTCCGGCCACTTTTTGGCCATAGCCCAAGAACAAAAGTGACTCCAAATTAGGTGTATTACCTAGGGTAGGAGTCTTGGCCCGAGATTATGAGATTTTCCGGCGATGCGATATCGCTTTGGACACCCACGCGCTGCCAGCGCGTGCGGCGGCGCGTGGGCACTGTATCAGAGGGGCATTTTGTCCCAATGCGATCCCCTGGTTGTCACGAGCACGTACGATTTTACGGATCTCAATTTGGATAACGTTTGAACCCCGAACGGATTTTACATAATGTGTGATTTCCGGGTTCGATAGGTTAGAACCGTTGGATCGTTTCCAATTTAATATGTATTGATCTAGGTTTTCCTAGGATCGTGTAGGAATTCGCGGATCGGGAATCGGAGCCCCGGATGTTCCGATTTAAATAGTTAAAGTTTGTGTTTTACGATAACAGTCCGATCGTGCGATCGCGAGCGATCTAACCGTCCAATTCGGACTAAACTTGCAGGACATGTATCCTAGACCTTGTGGAACCTATAGGAACTTTCGGATCGTAAAACGGAGGTTGTAAGGCCCGTGGGCCCGATTGACCAAATTTAGAAAGTTTGACCCTCGGTTGACCGTGAGTCTTCCGAGGTAGTTTCACACTTCGAAAAGTATTAGGATGACCCTGTAAACGAGTCTTAGTTGTTATTTGAGTTTTTTTTGGATTATATTGGGAGTATGAGCTTGTTTATAATATCTTATGGGATTCTTGGATATTATTTTGATAATTGAACTTATGAAATGAATAATTATGGGATACTCAATTTGTAGAATTGTGAAAGTGAGTCTTGGGACTCGGTTATGATTATTAGGAAAAGAATGGGCATTGCTTTCAAATAAATGGCATGATTTTGAGATGGAAATGTTATGCATATAAATTAAATGGTTTATTGAAATGCACTTTATATGTAATAGTCGAAATTATTATTTTGTAAAGTATTTGTGATATATTTGTGGATTTGATATATTCGAGTGTCTGGGAGTTTATATATATAATATTTGAGAAAACACTATCTTTGGTACTTCCCCGGTTATGGGTTTTATGTTTGTGAGTCATTTGTCTACTATGAATGTGTATTTTGTTTTGAGAAAATTGAACTAAGGATGAGAATATTATTTATATAATATTTATATAAGGATTACGAACTCCACCATCATACGTACCTCCCCCTTGGATGATGATATTTGGAGACAGTGGATATGGACACTGGGATAATTGGAAATTGATATATGGATGTTTTGGATATACTATTCACACACGTGCCGGGTTTCGGGCGTGTGGGCTTTATTGGTCATGGATCCCGGAATTGTGGGATGCCGGAAAAATTGTGGACATGGTATGGATATGACGGAACCCGGGGCATACCTTAACGGGGTGCTGCTGTAGACCCTTAACGGGGTAGTCCGCGCGCGTAGGACGGTTCCAGGCGTACGGGTCTTGAGGATTCGTCCGTACGTGCTGGGTTAGAGTGTCAGTCCCCCAGTTGGACGACTCATCCCTAGCCACATGGACATTTGAGGGCCGGATAAGTGTGAGCTAGTCAACAATCCCCTGTTGGATTGTTTCCCCCAGTACATGATGTGCATCATCATATGTACCTCCCATTGGATATTGATATATGGAAATTATGGATATGGTCTGGATATGACGGAAACCCGGGGCATACCTTAACGGGGTGTCGCTGTAGACCCTTAATTGGGTAGTCTGCGCGCGTAGGACTGTTTCAGACGTACGGGTCTTGATTCTTCGTCCGTACGGGCTGGTTGAGTTTAGTCCCCCAGTTGGACGGCTCGTCCCTAGCCACATGGACATTTGAGGGCCGGATAAGTGTGAGCTAGTCAACAATCCCCAGTTGGATTGTTTCCCCTGGTACAAAATGATGGTGAGAGGTTGGTGTTATTATATTACATATATGTATGTGGTTTTGATTCTAGTTTGAGGTTTGTGAGGTTGTACATGTATAAACGTATAAGCCCTGGATTTGGGCAGTGTTGTATAGCATCATACGCCTTGGATAGGGTATGGTTGCGGGATTGAATTGTTATAAAGAAAGAGATTGAGAATGGGTTCATTGTGTTTTTGTCAGTCTTGGAATTTGTGATAGATCTGAAAGGTATAGTTGGTTCGGGGGTAAATAATTGTTTTTTTACAGAGTAGTGACTATTGAGATGAGAACTACGTGTGGCTTGATCCCTTGTCCAAGGGTACGTAGGCAGCCTGGGGTCTCACCAGGTGCAGCCGCGGAATATTATTGCGTTTAAAAAGGTTTGATTGATTCTGAATGTAATCGGATTTTTGATGTGGTTAATGGATTTGAATCCGGTTAAATGATGGTTTGGGAGTAATCGTATAATTGTTTGAGATCATTAATTGTTTGGTTTATGCATTGTTCGACTTAAGAACGTTGCTGGTTTTGTTTCGAACCATTTGAAGGCCGGAGGCCGTTTATGTGAATTGCATGAGATTATATTGTGCGTGCTGCCTGTTGGGATTTTAAAAATGTGAATTTTGTGCAGGTTGAAATTTGGGGAATGTTCAATTTACAGGGGAGACTCTGCCGAATTTTCGGTGGAAAGTCTCGTGCCCTTATTTCTTTTTGAGAAAAGAGGATATAGTTTTAGTGAGTGGGCCTGACATCGGGGTGATGTCGGGGTTTCCACAGGATTCGTCTCGGGTTTCGAGGAATTCGGGGCGGGTCATGTCAGATAGTCAAAAAATATCGAGCACCTGAGCTAGCGGGTAATCGATGAGGACCCCATATATCGCAATGAATTAACTCAAAAGGTTTATTGGTTGAAATTGAACTTAGAGAAATGATAATCTGGTCTGTTTGGCAAGAGGACAGACATCACATTGAGAATGAAAATTAAATGGAATGGAAGAGACTGTTTGAGATAAAACACGCATTGGACCAGTAGACAAGTGACCCAAGCGTTTATGCCAAAGATCAAAAGTGGAGGACAACGCAGCAATCGCTATTCTGGGACCACGCTCACGAAGAAAATCTTCGGTGACCGATACTAAATAGTACAAACCATCATGCTCCTTCCCCAACCCAATCATCTTCTTCATTGTTAAATCCTGCATGATACAAAAAGTAGAGAAGAATGAGATAAGACAATGGAGATGACGAGTTAATTTACTGACGGACTTTAAATTGACTCGGAAACTAGGAACGCAAAGCACATCTTCCAATTTTAGATGAGGAATGATCTGATAGAACCAAGACAAGAGATATGTGCCTGTGAACCATTGGGCATGGTGACTGAAGAATTAGACAAGGTGGTTTTCTTAGGAATCAATTTGGGTGAAAAAGAAATGTGGTCTGTTGCACCGCTATCAATTATCCAAGAGTCATGTGATATACCTGTAGCATTTGCAAAGGCTTGAATTTTACCATCACCTCGTAAAAAGGACTTGATCTGATTAACTTCTTGAGGGGTGAATTTCAGATCATCCAAAGTCTGAATAACAGTTCCCTTTTGTGGTTCCTGGGTGGTGTAGTTGGCGCCCACACGCTTGTTCTTGTTGGGTGGCTTGACTGACTTTCCATGTAGTTTGTGTCATGTTGGGAAACCATTAAGGTAGTAGCAGCGATCAACTGTATGGGTGTCACCATTACAGTGTGTGCAATGTAAATTCTTGTTGTCATCGTCGTGCACTTTGCGAGGCTATTTGTTGGTACTCTTTGATGTGTTCATGGCATGACAGAACTGATTGTGCTATTCTCAGTTATTTGTCGTTGTCTTTCTTCTTGCATGAGCATGGCATATGCCTTGCGCACCGTAGGTAAAGGAGACATCAGAAGCATCTGCATACAAACAGCCGAATAAGTATCATTTAGGCCCATAAGAAATTGAAGTACCTGTTCTTGTTGCTCTCTGTCAGCAAGCTCCTTCATGACTCCACACTTGCACGCTAGATTACAATGGCATGATGGCATGGGAAGATATGATCCCAACTCATCCCAAAGACCTTTAAGCATGTTGTAATTAGGGCTGGGCACGGTCCGGTTTGGATCGGTTCTTAGTTAAATTTAGAACCTGAATCGTACTATTCATCCTGTTCGGTCCGGTCCGAATCTGATAAAAAATTAATTACTCCACCGATCCAATCCGGACCTGTTAAAATCCAGTTCGGTTCTAGTTTTTCCGGTTTGGACCGGCAACAGTTTTTTAATTTTTAATTTTACAATATTAAGTGACGAGTAGTTTGGCCATTGGGTGCTTCGTCTCCATCAAGACCACCTTAAGTGACGAGTTTCAGGGGCAAGTCATCACCTTAGTATCCATCAAGACCACCTCATTAGTCATTTGTCGGTGCATGGTTGAAGGAAAAAAAACCCAAACTTCATATTTCAGTAATAAAAACAAAAACAAAAATTTTGCTAAGATTAGATATGGATATGCTCTGAGATACTGACCTGAATAAGCATTTGGCAGGAGGAACGTCACCGTTGTTGCTGCTGAGCTGAGAGCGAATCGACGAATCTGTACAAGAAAAAGAAGATCTGAACCTTAAAAGATACCCAAAAAAAACTATCTAGCAAAATAGATCCAATCGATGCCCAATAAGAAACAAAAGAGAAATCAGATAGAGAGGAGAGGAGAAGAAGAGGAGAAGAAGAGAAGAAGAAGTTGACGCTAGGTTTTCTTCAGGAGAGAAAGAGAGAAGAAAAAAGAAAAAAGAAAAAGAGAGAGAGAGAAATTGGAAGGAAAAAAAAAGAGCATGGGGCTAGGGTTTGGATTTGGAAGAATGAGATAGTGAGAGGAAATAGACATGGAGCTAGGGTTTGAATTTGGCTGAGGTGATATTAATTAAAAAAGGCAGCTATTAAGAAAATTAAAATATAAAGTGTTGGGCTTGAGATATTGATGATAGGTTTAGGCCCAATTCTTTGGGCTTCAAGGTGTGAGTGAATGTTGAGGTAAAATAAGGCCCAATGTATATATAAAAATTAAAAATTAAAAATTAATTATATTAAAGCCGGTCCGGTTTGGTCGGTTCAATTTTTGACCGGTTGTTGACTTTTAGTCAACTCGGTTTTTTTTCCGGTTTTCTCGGTGCGGTTCGACTCGGATTTCCGGTTTGCCGGTTGAATGCCCACCCCTAGTTGTAATATGTTGAAATAGACTGTCGCATTTCAGCAATATCTCGCTTGATCTGAAAAAATACGAGACACATTCCCTTGAGAAAAGCGCTCTTTGAGATTTGACCAAACCTCTGCGGCGGTGTTGGCATAAATTACAGTGTTAGCCAATGAAGGGCTAATGGAATTGAGAATCCAAGATTTAATCAACTGATTGCATCTCCTCCAAAAGAGGTATTTGGCGCTGGTTGTTGGCGGTGCCTTGATTGTGCTGTCAATGAAACCGAGTTTGTTTTTTGCTTCCAAGTTGATCAACATCGCCCGACTCCAAGTTGCATAATTGTCACCATCTAGAAGTTGCGTGACAAGGGTCAGACCTGTTTGATCCGCATGGTGTATGTAAAAGGATCAGAGGCATCAATGGTCTCTGTATCTTGTGTGTTAGGCTTAACGCCTGAAGGTTTTGGTGTTTCATCGTCGCCAGCCATGTCTCAGTGTTTGCGGAAGGTGTTAAAGGTGTGTGTCACCAGGAATGGTGCTCTGATACCATGAAAAGAAACAGAGGCTAGGCAACATTTAATGAAGGAGAAGACTCCTGTATTTTAATATATGAAAGATGAATACATTACATAGTAATATAGGGCTGGGCTAGGCTATACAAGGTAAGTGCCGTAATTACAAAGAATCAAGACCTATACAAGGTAACTAAATCGCAATAATCTGTGACATGATTTGCATATTGTCTCCACATAATCTGCGATATGATTTGCATATTTCAACAGTTCCTGCATTAATGAATATGTTTTTGCAGGTATAATGTTCCTGAGAAGATCGTAAATTTCATGGCTCCAGAGCCTATGACCTTCCAACTGTTGTTTCTGACCTCAATAATTTGTTTGGGTTGAAGAATCAGAAACGAGCTTCTGTAGTATAGGCCTTTGGATCCAGGCTCTTAAATTTTGTATTTGATTAGATCAGTAGAAGATGTACTTGATGCTATGAAACGAATTGGTCTTACGAAGACATTGGCTATATATAATTATATATGCAAAGACAAAAGTTTGATGCTAATTTATATGAAGGAAGAAAGCCACTTCTGTCGGGCAATTAACCAGCCGTTGAGTTGAGATGTACAAAAAATTCAGCCACGGCTTGTGGACTGTCGCTTCTTTCTTCGAGAGAGAGAAGACCGAGTGATTAGTGAAAGAGTGATAAAGAAGCAAGCTACGGGGATGAGCACCTTCCAGCCACGGAGGCTGCTGAATTTATTGCTGCCCGTGGTAGCTGCAATAGCGTGATCATCCTGCTCTTCTTCTTTGTCTGGAAAACACAGAAAATCCAACAAATTAGAGGAAGCTTGGTTTCAAACGAATATGGACTGGCCTGTGACAAGCGTAGATGATTATCCGATCCTAACAACATAGATTTGTGATTCTAATTTAATTTATTAGGGGTCTCATTTTTTATTATTTAGTTTATTTTAGAAATAGTTGGAGTAAGATCAAATGCTGCAACAAACCTGTTGTATCTACATCAGAGTCCTCATCATTGAACAAGTATTCTCCTTGGTGAATTTGACTAGAATTTGCATCCCATGTATGAAGTTGACCGGTTTTGTGTTGGGTACTCATCATAGTATTATGATTCTCTTCTTGTTCCTGCACAATCTGGATGCCCAACTCCTTTACTCGAAAGCAAGGTTGCGTAACAACTGAAACAACCACTCGATCGCCGCCTTCTAAGTAATCATCCTGAAACTTCCAGTGGCTTAACCATATCATGTCTTCTCCTTCACCTGGAATACCGTAGTGACTTGGGACATAGTACCACTTCAGACCCTTGCTCTTATTTCTGACTCTAGTAATCATATGCCCACGCCCACCAAAATCTTGAAAACCAGCCCACCAATTGAAAGGAAAATCAGAGCCAGAATTCGCATATACAGTGAAGATAACCAAGGCTTGAATTCTGTGTTCATCGGGTAAAGTCACAGTAAAAGATATTGAGGACCTTCTACTTTTATGGCTGAATCGGCCGGAACCTCATTCCCAGCAAAAAATGTGCTGAATATACCAAGTTCGTACAGTCCCTATATATATGCAATAGAACTGACAATATTAGTCAACTCTTTCCTGTGATCATATGAGAGAGAGAGAGAGAGAGAGAGAGAGAGGCGCACACCTGGACGGGAATTGGATAATCATTTCGTAAGTGTTCTGTAGACATCCGAATGGGTGCCATTGATTCCAACAAGTTGCACAATCCCAAGAGGTTGATCATTTCTGCATCAACTCTACCAATTGGTTGTAACTTGTACCTGTACTCCCACTCAACTAGGTTGTCGTTGCAACCTTCTGCGCTAGAATGTGGCCAGGATGAAGAGGATTGATACGTTATTTTCTCCAATAATATGCAACCGCTGATATTCAAGACGTTTAGTTTTGGTAACCCAGAAGAGATTTAAGACTGTACACCCGGCTAAACCTAGTCTATGGAGCCTTGCTAATCCTTTGATACAATTTGGTAGGCTAACAATTGGATTATCCACAAGTCGGATGGATCCACGTCGGATGGATCCACGTCGTAGAAGACAGGTAAAACGACATGGTCAGCTGAGAGCCTCTTGCGTTCAAGGATCATGACGAGCTCGTCAAGGCACCATCTGGACGACGCGTAGTTTTTCGAGAACACAATAACATAAGTTCTTGAGTGTTTGATTGCTTTCTGCAGTTCGGGCTTGATACCTTCTCCTCTCTCGACTTCATCGTCGTCTCGGAAAGTGCGAAATCCGGCTTGACAAGGGCCGTGTAGAGGTGGTCAGTGAAAGTCTTGCGAGTGTCTTGGCCTCTGAACTCAGGAACACGTGATAACGACAATATCGAGAAGTACTGGAAACAGAGGAGGTTTGTGGATCGGCTGCACTCACAAGTGCCATGGATGAGGTGTTGTGAACAAGTAAACTGCCTGGATGGATTGTATAAACAAGCAGCTTGTGAATGACCAAATGAAAGGATCATCCAGACTTAGAAAGCAATTATTTTGAGTCAAACAAATGAAATCATTATGTGGGAACTTTAATTGTGTCTTTTAAAATGATATGGCCCCTCGAAATGAAAGGTGAGTAATGGCATGGCAAATTCTAGGTACACACCATGCCATTGTCAGGAAACCTCTGTCTATTATCACTTCGATCTTGCTGGATCCAAATTTTATGCTCCAATAAACTATAGGCTAGTTGCGATTTCTAAATTAAAATTAGTTCTCATGTTGTATGTATTATTCCTCGATTTGTTATGGGTTCCCTTGTTTGGCCTTTGGTTTTCTTGTCTGAAACTCAGGAACACGTCATAAGACCATCTCCAACCATATTGGGGCTAGACTCAAATTTTCACCTTCCAAAATATAATTATTCATGTATTTTTAGGACTCAAAATTTTTTTTTCTCTAACCTTGCAGACTCATAATTTGAGTTGGCAACTTTATTAAATTGTTTAAGAATGATTAACCCTTAAATTTTTTTTCTTGACATTATTCAATAACTCTACGGGCACCAACTTATTTACCAACTTTGGATACCAACACGTGTGGCACATGATATGGCAACACATGTCATCTGCCATCTCATCTATTTTAATCACATAATTTGTTATATAAATAAAAGAATTTCACACAGCAAAAATAAAAACAGAAATAAAATAAATTAAAAAAATAAACCCAGCCATTTAATATTTATCGTCCTTCCGTCTTCCTCCTTCGCAAACCCCCCCTCCCCCCCTCCTCTTCTGTGAAAAACCCTAGAATTTCAACGGTTGGCAGCCACCAATTGAAACTTAGCAGTGTTATTGAAGAATCGAAGCTGTCATCGCACCATTCTACACAACCACGATAACGTCGTCCTCTTCTGTGAAAAACCCTAGAATTTCAACGGTTGGCAGCCACCAGTTGAAACTTCTCAAATTCAAAGCACCGAGCCTTTGTGGTTTAGCGTTAAACCACCCTCTTCCTCTCTGAAAAACCGTAGAAATTTAGCAGTCCTATTGAAGAATCTAAGCTGTCATCGCACCATTCTACACAACCACGATAACGTCGTCGATAGGTACGTACTTGAGCATATAATAGACAGTGATTCATATACAAATGGATATGAATATATGCAGATACGTTCTATAATAGCATTAAGCTTAATTAGTTGCAGCAATCACATGCGTTTTTCTTGTTGGACCAGCAATGGCATGGTTTTTCTTGTTGGACCCTTACGAATGATTGCATAATCTTGATGTTTGTTTTTTATATGAGTTATTCTCTTTTCTTTTCTTTCTTTTCTTTTCTTTTCTTTTTTTGTACATTTAGTTTGTAAGGGTTCTAATTTGAGTTATTTGGCAACACTTACTAGGAAAAAAATATGATAGAATGGAAGATATAACATCTTTAGAAGATAATTCAAGTGAGCTCAACGAAATAGAAGATACAAATTTTTGGAAGAGAACTGAAATGAACTCAATGAAATGGAAGATGCAGCTAATTTGGAAGAGTATTCAAGTGCTGTGAATGAAATGGAAGATCCAACAAATATGAAAGATAAAGTGAAGGACCCAGACGTTGGAGCAATATTTGATTCATTGGAAGAGCTAGCTGAATATTACAAAAATTACGGGAAAGAAAAGGGGTTTGAAGTTACTATAAGAACCTCAAGTAAGGAGATGGTGGGGAACTGAAATATTTGACTTTGGCATGTTCACGTTCCGGAAAGTCAAAGTGTAATTCAAGGAACTCCCTTAAGTTGCATCCAATAACAAAAATAGATTGTCAGGCTAGAGTTAGAGCATGTATATGCCTTGATGGAAAGTGGAAGGTGTGCTCTTTTGTGCTTGAGCATAATCATGAGCTCAGTACTCCAAGTAAAACTCGGTTTTTTAGAAGTAGCAGAACAATCAAGCCATATATGAAAAGAAAGATAGAAGTGAATGATCGAGCTGGGATAAGACCGAATAAAAATTATAATTCTTTTGTTTTTGAGGCAGGTGGCTATGACAAATTACCCTTTCTGGAGAAAGATTGCAGAAATTATATTCAAAAAATGAGGCAGTTACGGCTTGGAGAGGGTGATGCTACTGCAATCTGTTGGCGAGTAGAGTATATCCTATTCTATTGGGTTTTATTTTTCCTTTTGTATAGATATTATGTAATTAGGATACCACTTGTTTTCCTGTCTAACCCTACTAGGGTTTGTAACCTTATTATAATACCTCCTTTTGGAGATGAAATATATCTGAAAATATTCTACCCATATTGTTTGACTTGGTATCAGAGCCGACTTTCTGTAACCTGTGTATTGTGCCCACCCGTGTTCTACTCCTGTGCCCTAATTTCTTTTTAGGGTTCTTGTGCTCGTGTTCTACTCTGTGCCCTAATTTCTTTAGGGTTCTTGTGTCTGTGCTGTGATCTGTTTGTATACTCTGCGTGATTTGTTGAGTTTCTGCTACAATCATGGTGGTAATTCCATTGTTTGGTGCTGCTGGTGCTGCTGGTGCTGCTGCGTCTGCAAATTTGCGTGTTTCTGACTCTATTCCAGGTACTGGCTCTAATACTTGGATAATTGACACTGGTGCTTCTGATCAATAGTACTTATGATGCTAAATTTTTTGATGAGTTGTCTAGTAACACCCGTAACCCATACATAACTAGTGCTAATGGTTTGCCCTCTCCAATTACTGGCGAGGGCACTATTTCTCTCACCCCAACTCTGTCCTTGTCTCGTGCGTTTATTAGTTCCCAATATCCATTGTAACTTGTTATCTGTTGGTCGCTTACTTGATACACTTAATGCTTCTGCTACTTTCTATCCTACCCATTGCTCTTTTCAGGATCTCAAGACTCACGAGGTGATTGGGCATGGTAAACGGATAGGGGGGTTGTATTATTTGACATTACCTTCTGCACCAGTTCGTGATCGTGTCGTTAATACTGTTCAACGTTGCAGTGTCAAAGACAAACAGCAAATTTGGTTATGGCATCGTCGCTTGGGACACCCGTCATTTGGCTACCTTAAGCGTCTGTTTCCATCTTTATTTCGCTCCTGTGATGAGTCCAGTTTTAAGTGTGAGACATGTGTAATGGCCAAGAGCCACCGTACTGTTTTTCCCTTAAGTAATAATAAAGCTGCTTTGCCTTTTGAGTTAGTACATTCTGATGTCTGGGGTCCTGCTCGTGTGACTTCTCATGGTTTCCGTTGGTTTGTGACGTTTATTGATGACTGCACTCGCTTAACATGGGTGTATTTGATGAAGAATAAACATGATGTTGCCTCTATTCTTCCTGACTTTTGTGCCATGGTGTCTACTCAGTTCCATGCTCGTGTTAAAGTATTTCGCACTGATAATGGCGGTGAATATGTGAATCATACCTTGGCCCAATTCTTTCGTGATCAAGGTATCATTCACCAAACTACCACTCCATTCACACCTCAACAGAATGGTGTGTCTGAAAGGAAGAATCGCCAGTTACTTGAAGTTGCTCGCTCTCTGATGTTGGATATGTCTGTTCCCCATCATCTTTGGGGACATGGTGTCTTGTCCGCCGCCTACTTGATTAACCGTACTCCTAGTCGGGTTCTTGATTTCAAGACTCCACTTGATGTGTTATGTGCTCACTCCTCCGGTTTCAGTCTCTAAGTTACCTCCGAAGGTGTTTGGGTGTGTTGCGTATGTCATGTTTACTCTCATCAAAGAGTAAACTTGATCCTTGTGCTCTCCGCTGTGTCTTCATTGGTTATTCTACTACTCAGAAGGTTATAAGTGTTATCACCCGCCTACTCAGAAGGTACATGTCACTTTGGATGTCACATTTCATGAAGAGGTACCCTATTATGTTTCTCCCTCTTCTTCAATTCAGGGGGAGGGGGAGTGAATTGAAGAATTTGGAAAATATGGAATTTTAGGCGAACAGGATGAAAACGACCGCTCGCTCGGTCGCGAGCTGG
Organism: Prunus yedoensis; assembly: GCA_005406145.1. Taxonomy (NCBI): domain Eukaryota; kingdom Viridiplantae; phylum Streptophyta; class Magnoliopsida; order Rosales; family Rosaceae; genus Prunus; species Prunus yedoensis. The sequence goes on along the minus strand of BJCG01001864.1, from coordinate 5,044 downwards.
GACTACAGTACCGATACGAGCGAAGCGACCGGTCGCAATGAGGAAGCGACCGGTCGCGAAGCGCCCAGGAAACGACCGGTCGCACATAGGAAGCGACCGGTCGCCCGCGTCGACGAGCGACAACAGTACCGATACGAGTACGCGACCGGTCGCCAGACAAAAATGTTGTGTTTTCGAGCCCTCTCAGAAGGAAATAACAGTGATATTGGCGACTCCCATACAGATGAAATTGATAATATACCCCCCTCTGCCCTGCCATTGCCTCAATCAAGTTGTGATAATGAGGTACTTTCTAGTGATATACCTATTCTTTGCCCCCACGTACTACCCGTGGGAAACCTAAAATACAATATTCTCCTGATATACATGCCAAGTCTAAATATCCATTAACCATTATATGTCAACTCATCGTTTATCTAAGTCATATGCATCATATTTGTGTCCAATTATCTAGTGTATGTGTGCCAACTAAGTTGCAGGATGCTCTATCTGATCAAAACTGGGTAGATGCAATGCATGTTGAGATGGAAGCCTTGAACAAGAATGCCACTTGGGAGTTAGTCCTTTACCAAAAGGAAAAAAGGCAGTTGGGTGCAGATGGGTGTTTACTTTGAAGCACAAGGCTGATGGTTCCATTGACCGGTACAAGGCAAGATTGATAGCAAAAGGGTATACTCAGACATATGGAGTGGATTACACAGAGACTTTTGCTCCAGTAGCTAAGCTCAACACTGTACGCGTGCTCTTATCCTTAGCTGCTAACCGTGACTGGCCGCTGCTACAATTTGATGTCAAAATGCATTCCTCCATGGTGATCTCAAAGAAGAAATATATATGGATCCTCCGCCGGGTATCCTGTGACTTCTAAGAGGGTGTGGTGTGCAAGCTACGGAAATCCTTGTAGGGATTAAAGCAGTCTCCAAGAGCGTGGTTGGAGGTTTGCTGCATCTATGAAGAAGTTGGGTATGTGCAAAGTAACTCTGATCATACTTTGTTTCTGAAGCGTCATAAAGGTAATTGACGGCTTTAATTAGTTATGTTGATGATATGATTGTGACTGGAGATGATCATGTAGAGATACAGAGTCTTCAGAAGTATCTGGCTTCTGAGTTCGAGATGAAATCATTGGGTGATTTAAAGTATTTCTTGGGATTGAAAGTTGCAGATCTAAACATGGTATTTTTCCTATCCAAAGAAAGTATGTTTTGGATTACTGCAGAAACTGGAATGTTGGATTGTAAACCGATTGATACCCCTAGTGAGCAGAATCATAAGTTGGGGATATATCCCGATCAAGTTCCGACTGATAAAGAACGTTATCAACGACTTGTGGGGAAGTTGATTTATTTGCTCATACTCGTCCAGATATGCTTATGCTGTAAATATAGTAAGTCAGTTTATGCACTCTCCTAGTGTAGATCATATGGGGGCTGTGACTCGTATTTTAAGGTATCTGAAAGTAACTCCTGGCAAGGGGTTATTTTTCTCCAAGTATGGCCATACAAATGTAGAAGGGTATACAGATGCTGATTGGGCAGGTTCAGCCACAGATAGGCGTTCGACATCTGGGTATTTTATGTTGTGGGTGGCAATCTTGTTACGTGGAGGAGCAAGAAACAAAAGGTGGTGTCTAGATCTAGTGCTGAGGCTGAGTATCGGGGAATGGCCCATGGTGTATCTGAGTTACTATGGTTGAGGAGATTGTTGAAAGACCTTGGTTGTGGGCCTAATAAACCCATGGATTTATATTGTGACAATACGGCTGCGATTGCAATTGCTCATAATCCTGTACAACATGACCGTACAAAGCATGTGGAGGTTGATCGAAATTTCATTAAAGAAAAGTTGGATGCAGAGATTGTGTCCTTCCCTTTCATCCGTTCAGAGTATCAGTTAGCTGATGTTCTTACGAAAGCTGTTTCTACAAGTATCTTTCTCAACTCGCTTGACAAGTTGGGCATGCGTGACGTCTTTGCTCCAACTTGAGGGGGAGTGTTGGCGAGTAGAGTATATCCTATTCTATTTGGGTTTTATTTTTCCTTTTGTATAGATATTATGTAATTAGGATACCACTTGTTTTCCTTGTCTAACCCTACTAGGGTTTGTAACCTTATTATAAATACCTCCTTTTGGAGAATGAAATATATCTGAAAATATTCTACCCATATTGTTTGACTCAATCCAAGAAAAGAAAAGAAAAGAAAAGAAAAGAGAATAACTCATATAAAACAAACATCAAGATTATGCAATCATTCGTAAGGGTCCAACAAGAAAAACCATGCCATTGCTGGTCCAACAAGAAAAACGCATGTGATTGCTGCAACTAATTAAGCTTAATGCTATTGTAGAACGTATCTGCATATATTCATATCCATTTGTATATGAATCACTGTCTATTATATGCTCAAGTACGTACCTATCGACGACGTTATCGTGGTTGTGTAGAATGGTGCGATGACAGCTTTGATTCTTCCATAGGACTGCTAAATTTCTATGGTTTTTTAGAGAGGAAGAAGGTGGTTTAACGCTAAACCACAAAGGCTCGGTGCTTTGAATTTGAGAAGTTTCAACTGGTGGCTGCCAACCGTTGAAATTCTAGGGTTTTTCACAGAAGAGGACGACGTTATCGTGGTTGTGTAGAATGGTGCGATGACAGCTTCGATTCTTCAATAGGACTGCTAAGTTTCAATTGGTGGCTGCCAACCATTGAAATTCTAGGGTTTTTCACAGAAGAGGACGACGTTATCGTGGTTGTGTAGAATGGTGCGATGACAGCTTCGATTCTTCAATAGGACTGCTAAGTTTCAATTGGTGGCTGCCAACCATTGAAATTCTAGGGTTTTTCACATAAGAGGAGGGGGGGAGGGGGGGGGGGGGGGGGTTTGCGAAGGAGGAAGACGGAAAGACGATAAATATTAAATGGCTGGGTTTATTTTTTTAATTTATTTTATTTCTATTTTTATTTTTGCTGTGTGAAATTCTTTTATTTATATAACAAATTATGTGATTAAAATAGATGAGATGGCAGATGACATGTGTTGCCATATCATGTGCCACACGTGTTGGTATCCAAAAGTTGGTAAATAAGTTGGTGCCCGTAGCGTTTTGTTTCAATACTCGTGATTTAATTTTCTAAACATTTTAACCTAAAAAAATTAAAATTCCAAAACATAATAGAATTTCACTTTAAAATAAAACACGAGTACAACATATTTTTATAGATGTTGGAATATTAAAAAATAAGAAAAAGCATAACATATTTTTGAAAAAGTAGCCGTTGGCCATTAATAAAGGAAAAGGGAATCAGATTTTTCCCACTTGTCAGTGGGCCCAGCATGCATTGCCCATCACGTGGGCTTCCAGCAAAAATTAAAAAAATTAAAAAAAAAAGTAGATTTGGGGCCCACAAATTTATCAGTCTAGGTAGAAATCAGTCTGGAATTCCAGTCCAGTTTTGAGTTTTCTCAAATTTTCACCCTCCCAAATACATGGATTGGAGAAGATTTTTGAAGGCTAAACTCAAAATTTGAGTTTCCACCCAATGGATTGAAGATGGTCTAATGAAAATATCGACAAGTATAAGAAGAGGAGGTTTTCCGAGCTGCTCGCACAAGTGCCATGGATGAGGTGTTGTGAACAAATAAACTGTCTGCGTGGAAATTAAATCTTCTATCAAGTTTTGAGGTTCCTATTCCTATTGTTGGAATTGGCTCAAATTTGATGGCATGTGATGTGTTTTGTTGTGGGCGCCTACCTTGACTTTGTTGGCTTCACAAGTGCTTTCGGTGGAATTGTCTTTTGAATTATAAAATTATGTGCATGGGATATTGTGTTCCCTTGGCTCCATGGCCAGTACCCGAAAGCAAGACGGAAAAGAGGAGTAAATCATGGTGCCTAAACACTGTATAGTTTTAGACATTACTTCATAGGGTAGTCCAATTGGTTGGTGACATGTGTGCTACAACATTTGCGAAAAACTTTTGGGTTCTTTCTTTGTCCCTTCGAGCCGTCCACTTTTAGAAAGAATTGATTTCTTTGTCTTTGTTTAATAATTGATACAAGCGTTATTAAGAGAATTTGAACACAGGATTTAATGTGATATTTAAGAAGAGGAAGATTGTTGACAGACGAGCCTCTAAGAGTCGCAAGATAAGGTATCAGTATAGATTCTTTGCTTCCGTATGTGACTGCTATGATGTTGTTTTGGAATTCTTTTGGAGAATCTGTTATTAGGCCAGAATTAATGTTGAAGGTTCCTGCATTAATGAATATGTTTTTGCAGGTATAATGTTCATGAGAAGATCGTAAATTTCATGGCTCCGGAGCCTATGACTCTTCCAACTATGGTTCCTGACCTCAATAATTTGTTTGGGTTGAAGAACCAGAAACGAGCTTCTGTAGTATAGTGTATAGGTCTTTGGATCCAGGCTCTTGAATTTTGTATTTGATTATAGATCAGTAGAAGATGTATTTGATGCTATGAAACGAATTGTTCTTGGGAAGACATTGGCTATATATAATTATATATGCAAAGACAAAAGTTTGGTGCTAATTTATATGAAGGAAGAAAGCCACTCTGTCGGTCAATAATAATGAATATGTTTTTGCAGGTATAATGTTCATGAGAAGATCGTAAATTTCATGGCTCCGGAGCCTATGACTCTTCTGTTGAGAATTAAGCTACTTACTGAGCTTAATACAAACTGCAGATGACAATCCTGCAGATTGTTGCTCAGAAGAATGAAGAAATGAAGAACTGTTTTTTTAGGAAGTAGCCGTTAGCTACTCTATTCTATTTTGGGATAATTCCTACAGCTGGCTTTTTGTCTTTTTCTTAGCTGTACTGAGATAACAGATTCTAGCCTAGGTGTAAGAATCGTAGCCTCCAATGACCATGGATGGCTGGAGATGAGTCCTTGTATCCTAAAATATAGGATCAAAGTATTTTGGCAGTATGTGTCATGCATATAGGCATGTTTTTTGGCTCAGTCATATACAGAGAAATATTCTAAACATTCTCTTTTCTCTCTGAGTTTTCTCTCCA